>BGNK01001845.1:37734-52768 GCA_003297005.1 Symbiodinium sp. clade A Y106 | reverse complement strand
AGCTGGAAGAAATCGTAGTGGTAGCTGTGAGAACCCTGAAATCCTGGGTCCTGGTCTGTGTTAAAGTTGCGATACTAGCTTTCTATTGACCCCAAAACTGATCCGAATAATGTCCTGGTCATTACCCGGTCTATTGTATAGTACTGACGCTAAGCGGACTCGAATCGCAATAGTGATGTCACTGGAACCTTATATTGACAGCACTAATTCGTAACGCGCGCAAACAACACATGAAATGCACACTCTTTGCTAGGAAAAGCTTGGTCTTGGAGTGAAATACCGAGATTTCTCAGGAAAANTGACAGCACTAATTCGTAACGCGCGCAAACAACACATGAAATGCACACTCTTTGCTAGGAAAAGCTTGGTCTTGGAGTGAAATACCGAGATTTCTCAGGAAAAAGGTGGTTTTGGCGTGCAAAACCAACTTTTTCCTAGGAAAAAGATGGTTTTGGGAAGGAAAACCAACTTTTTCCTTGTGAAAACCTAAAAAAACCCAAAAAAAAAACATCTTTTTGAGACACTGTGCGGCCAGACACCAAAAAGATGGTTTTTTGGTTTTCCCTAGGAAAAAATGGTTTTGGACAGCAAAACCAACTTTTTCCTAGGAAAAAGATGGTTTTGGACAGCAAAACCAACTTTTTCCTAGGAAAAAGATGGTTTTGGACAGGAAAACCAACTTTTTCTTAGGAAAAAGATGGTTTTGGGAAGGAAAGCCAACTTTTTCTTAGGGAAAACCAAAAAACAAACAAAAACAAAAACATCTTTTGAGACACTATGCGGCCAGACACCAAAAAGATGGTTTTTGGTTTTTTCTAAGAAAAAAATGGTTTTTCACGCCAAAACCATCTTTTTCCTAGGAAAAAGTTTGTTTTTCACGCCCAAACCATCTTTTTCCTAGGAAAAAATTGGTTTTACTGTCCAAAACCATCTGTTTCCTAGGAAAAAGTTGGTTTTCCTGTCCAAAACCATCTTTTTCCTAGGGAAAACCAAAAAAACCTATCTTTTTGGTGTCTGGCCGCATAGTGTCTCAAAAGATGGTTTTTTTGGTTTTTTTTGGTTTCCCCTAGGGAAAAGATGGTTTTCCTTCCCAAAACCATCTTTTTCCTAGGAAAAAGTTGGTTTTTCACGCCCAAACCATCTTTTTCCTAGGAAAAAAGTTGGTGTTCCTGTCCAGAACCATCTTTTTCCTAGGAAAAAGTTGGTTTTCCCGTCCAAAACCATCTTTTTCCTAGGAAAAAGTTTGTTTTCCTGTCCAAAACCATTTTTTCCTAGGGAAAACCAAAAAAACCATCTTTTTGGTGTCTGGCCGCATAGTGTCTCAAAAGATAGTTTTTTTTTTGATTTTTTGGTTTTCCCTAGGAAAAGTTGGTTTTTGATTGGGAGGGCACAGTGTTGCCGTTGACTGCGTGCTCACGTCGAACCTGAATGAGTTGACTGACACGTCTTGTTGAAATGTTAGATTGATTTNTGGTTTTTGATTGGGAGGGCACAGTGTTGCCGTTGACTGCGTGCTCACGTCGAACCTGAATGAGTTGACTGACACGTCTTGTTGAAATGTTAGATTGATTTCAGTAGTCCTTAAGAGATCGAGAATGCCGACCTCACGTCGAACGTGAATGAGTTGACTGACACGTTCTCTTGAAATCTGGGTTTTTTCGGTAGTTTTTGAGAGATACAGAATCCGGACCTGCCGGAAAGCTGTTTTGACACGGTATTTACAATACAAAACGAGGGTCGGTAGTTCATGGGGGGGTTACCATATATATATATATATATATGTTTTTACATGCACAGAGAGACAGAAAGAGAGGTCGCGCCTGCACACCACTCAGCCCGCCAGAAGCCGCCATATTCCTGAATCCAGCCAGCAAAATGCTAGCACAGGACTCCATTAAATGTTGTGGCCTCGAGGTACTGTGACGAGGTGCGTTTATGCCACTCTGCTGTCGAACAGCCTCTTACTTACCCTCCACCATAATCGAGAAGTAACTTTTGAGCTGCAGACGGATAGAGACAGCTTCGGATGGAAGTCGGGTCACAGAGCCATCTTGGACATGGATTTCAACAGGCGTGGGTACCTTTGTTCCTGACACAGCTTTCTGATTGCACAGAGTTTTATTCAAACGGCCCACACTCGTGATCCCTTCAACTGGCGTCTTTCCGACGCGTTTTGCATGCCTCCTACCTAGCCGGCGTATGCAACTCGTGTTTGGGTCACCGTCGCAGGACATTGAGATTGTGTCTGTGTCTTCTCTGGCCGCAGTTTTGCTGCAGGTCAGGGCAACACTGCTGTCGGCTGTATGCCAAGCAAGATTTCAGCAGTCACTTAGCAATGCAAGAGTGGTGGTTAAATTGGCTGTAGCAACTGAGTCTTCTCGGTATGAGACTTCAGGCTCTCTCACCAGTTTGAAGAATTACGCCGAAACGGAATCTGCTGAAGAGGCAAAAAGTGACCAAGTGGAAGCCTTGAAAAGAGGACAACCAAAAATCGAGCTTTATTACCTGATATTGTATGTTATGTAAGATAAAGGATGCATGCCTACATACGTGCATACGCATACATACATACATACACACATACATACATACATGCACACACGGAAATGTAGATACATGTATACATATACACACACATGCAAGTACACATACGGATACTTACAAATACATAGACACACATGCATACATATACGTGTACATATGCGTATATATATATATACTCATGTACATGCATACACATGTGCATGTACATATACGGATACCTATATATAAAAACATCTACATCTACATGTACATATACGTATACGTAAACTACGTACACGTATACATATACGTACATACATGCATACATGCATACATGCATTCATGCGTTCATGCATACATACATAAATACAGGCACATACACATACGCGTTAATGCACATACACATACACATATACGTATACACATACATATACACATAAAAGTAACCGTACATATAGTTACACAGAGACAGAGAGGTACGCATCAACAGAGATCCAGATATCATATATACATACAAAAAACAGATATACAAACAAATACAAACTTACGCGTCCTGACTTACAAATTGCATGTGTACATTGGTAAAAACATATAAATATATATATATATATATTTATTTATTTATGTATGTGTATATGTATATCTACATAAATACGTGTAAACTTGTATACATAAATACATATTTACGTGTAAACATGTATACATATATACATATATACATATGTACATATGTACATGTATACATGTATACATGTATACATGTAAACATATGTACATGTACCCATATATACATATATACATATATACATATATACATATATACATATATACATATATACATATATGCATATATGCATATATACATATATACATATATACATATATACATGTATACATGTACGCATATATACATATAGACATATATACATATATACATATATGCACATATATACATNATATACATATATACATATATACATATATACATATATACATATATACATATATACATATATGCATATATGCATATATACATATATACATATATACATATATACATGTATACATGTATGCATATATACATATATACATATATACATATATACATATATACATATATACATATACACATATATATATATACATATACATATATACATATATGCATATATACATATATACATATATACATATATACATGTATACATGTACGCATATATACATATAGACATATATACATATATACATATATGCACATATATACATATGTACACATATGTACATATATACATATATACATATATACCTATATGCCTATAAACATATATACATATATACATATATACATATATACATATATACATATACACATATACACATATATACATACACATATACACATATACACATATACATATATACATATATACATATATACATATATACATACATACATTTTTGCATATATACATATATACATATATACATACATATATATATACATATAGACATATATACATATATACATACATGCACATATATATAAACACATATACAACTAATTTATTTATATATATATATATATATATATATACATTTTTTACACCTTCATACGTGTGTACGTATATGCATACATATATTTGCACGTATGCATGCGTAGCCATTCATATGTATGTGTGTATATATATACATGCTTCGACAAATGTGCATACATGCATGCATACAAACCTACAGACATACAGACACATACATACCTACGCGCGTACGTAAGTACATGCATGCATGCATGCATGCTTGCGTACTTACCTGCATGCATACGTCCGTACTTACTCACTGAGTGCCTTACTCATAATTGCATTTGTTCACTCACTCGTTCGTTCGTTGATTCATTCATTCGTTCGTTCACTCATTCGTTCCTGCATTCGATCGTTCGTTCACTCATTCATTAATTCATGCATTCATTCGTTTGCAGGTGTCTCTGCAGGCAGTTCTTCGCACGAAGCATCACGCTAAGGATGCATTGATGCGACTTGCGCTTCATTCGAGGCCCTCCCACCTGGCCAACTGCAGGATGGAGTCGCGCGTTACCCCGGACCTCGGAAGCTTCTATTGCTCCAAAGCCCGCCAGCAGGGCAGTTTGCGCCACGCAGATTGCGCCACATCAATGCAAGTGAAGTCCCATCCGCATGAGGTCACGTCACCAATAACGAAGATTCCTGATGGATTCTTTCACGACCATCAACCATAATACTAGGATCCTCCACGTTAGCCTTAGGAGGCGAACGGCGCTTTTGATCGAGGGTCTCCAACAAGAAGCTGTCAAGAACAATAAAGTTGAAGCTCATCCGGAGATGCTTTTGCTACACTTCTACACGCCTGTCAAACTCGACGGGGGCATGAGCTGTTCTCCACTGTTCACGCACACGGTGCGCTCTTGTATGTTTGAGTGGCACATTGCCCAACAGCACTCCTTTGTTCCACGTGGCAGGTTTGATCAACTGCTCAGCACCACAGACCTAAGGCTGTTCGTTGGCCAGAACAGTTTAAGATGCATTGCGAATGTGGACCGTGGCCATGCAAAGTCGACGGTATGTTCATCGGTAGATACAGCGACAGTGCACTAGACCCAGAGACTTCAGAAAACCAATCCTAACCACCGTAGGGACTGCCGGAAAGGGACCAAGAAGACCGCAAGCTACACGAATTGCTAATGCGCAAGTGCCTCCTAGCTTTTCATGCATACCGTCCTGGGAACTTCTGCAGCTAGCCACACTGCTAGTGGTCCGGCATTGATACTAACACTGATCAATGCTGATGACGATGATTAAAATTATGATCATGACGACGGTGTTGATGACGATGACGATGATGATGATGACGATGATGCTGACGGTATTTAATGATTTAGAGGATGAGCTGGATGCGACGCGACTCAACACAACTCCTTGGCTTCCTGCAGGATGGTACCAAGCTCAGGTGTCTTCAAGACGCCGTCCTGACAAACGACATGAGAACATCCCCACCCTGCTCCTTCAACCCATGCAGTTTACTCAGCTCTCGTCTACGCTGTACTATGACGGCCGCCGTCTCGCGAAACTCTGAAATCTCAACTCACTCGAGATGCCAACAGAACGTCTGAACTCGGCCCACCCTCCAAAAACCATAATGCACGTCCTCAGTGATGCAGAAGAAATTGCTCGCCGCAGCCTCTGCAGCGTGCAGCTGACTGCTCTGCGAGCCATCAACAACTCTTGTGAAGAGCCTTCTCCGCTGTTGTTCAACTGACTGCCATGGCCTCTTCCACTCGCTCTCCGCTGGGATCGAAGTAGAGGATGTCGGAGAAGCCTCCGAAGGCTCAAGATTTCTACCCCAGGTTTCCAGTGAATGGAGCGGAGTGCCTTTTTTGGCCTGTGCCATGGAAACGATTCCGGCTGCTTTTGAAGCAACGACCCTTGGAAAGTGCTGCGAGGCTTCATGCGAAGCAGGCTTGGCCGGGGCGGCTCATCTTTGCGGACTCCGGCTGGGCCCGGCTGAAAGGCTCCGAAAGGCTCTGGTGGCCCCGTGGCTGAGGCAATGTAGCAGGGCGAGGAAATAACGCTAACAAAAATAACAAATAAATATTGAAGGAATAGAAATACAACAATATTAACAATAATGGAGAAAGAGTCAATGCTTCGCTCTTTGCCTCGCTGCCATGTTTTACGACTTCGATGTCCCCGCACGGGTCGCCGTGAAGTTGGTCACAGCATCCAGGGCCTGCATGGGGTCCTCAGCACACAAGAGACAGCGCTTCGAAACTTCGAGAAATGCCAGCGTTCACCACCAGGAGAGACTTCTTTTCCGGACTTTGAACTTGAGTCTGCCAGAAGCCAAGGACACTCAAAACCCGAATCAGTTCCTACCTAGATCCCCGGCCATGACTTTGGAGTCCTTGGATTCTTTGAGTTGGCTCAGCAAGACCTTCCACAGCTCAGCAGGAATCAATCAAGCTGGGAAAGGCCGTCCCTCGCTGCAAATTAATCGGCCTGGCTGCTGGCGAGCCCCGTTCCCAGCAGCAGAGTTGTGTTGCCTCGGGCTCTCAGGGCAGTTGGGGAGCGAGAACCCCAAGATTCGGACTCGATCTGCAACACAGCACAGTAGTTCTCCATCTCCCTCAGGATTTCATCAGTTTGTCCGGGGCACGTATCGTCATCAGTACACGCGTGGCACTGTCGAAGGGGTTGCCTGCGAGTGCTTTCGACGATTCCTCTGGACGCGAAGGCGGAGCTTGAGCACCCGGCCTGAGCTACCCGCCATGACGCTAAAGAGCCTCGCCAGCTTCCTCTTCGACAGGATCCTCTGACCCAAAACGAAGCTTCTCTTATGAAAGCTTCCTGCAGCCGTCTGCGCTCCTTTTGCGAAGCTCTGGGAGTCCATAATGCTCTGCCTTTCCACTGACTGAACTCGATGGAAACTGCTCAGCTTTCGCTGCTCTCATAGGCGCCTCCACAAGGAGGTCTCGCAGATCAGCGGTGTCTCTTGGTAGCATGGGTGCGTGGCTCTTCCCCTGCAGCGGCTGGAAAGGCTTTCTCAGAAGACGAGGACCTCCTTCCAAAAGCAGTGCAGGCGCTATCCTCGCAACTCTCTTTACAACCACTCAAAACCTTACACCTCGACCAAAATGCGGAACAACAAATCGGCAAGGCCTTGACCCACTTGCACGGGTTTTGAAAGATTTCGCGGCCCTCCGCTTTCATCCTCGTCTGACAGTCATGAGTGAACTGAAGGCCAACAGGAACTAGGGAAGATGTCCGACAAGCTGCATCAAAACTCGGTCGTACGGGCCTCAAGTGGTTGAGGATAATCGGAAAGTGCTTTGGATCCTTAGAAGTACAGACTATTGCTCAGGCAATGGAGAGCGGCTTCAAAACGGCTGCATACCAGGTACCTGATTGACAGACAAAAGTTTGGTGGCGAAGGTCCGTTTAGCATATTTTGGCCTGACAGTCGCATTTTCCTGTACACATGCGGAAGGACTTGCTTGCACAATCTGTGTTGTTCAAGCTCCCCGCCTGCGCCTGAGGTGCATGAGGACTTGTGTGGGAGGTTCAGACATTTGGTCGTACGCCTCGTGGAGTAGGGAGTATCCAAGCCAACTGGAAACTGAGCAGCCCTGGCAATGCATGTGCCCACTCCTTCTGCCAGAAGAATATTGCTACCCTGACCTTCGAAGCCGTAAAAATGAAACTCCTCAGGCCACACTAGCTTTGCAACAGAAGCTACTCACCGATGAGGTGCAGAGGAGTCTCTCGATCAACGAAGATGGCACCATCATTCGCGAGATCCTTAGCTTCATGCAAGCACATCCTTAATCTACATGGAGATGCTGAACAGATATGAAAGTGAAAGTAGGGCTTCCACTCCTGGCTTTCCACTGACATTAAGACATTGATACCGGATTGTTGAACGACTCCGAGCTGGACTCCTGCCGGGATCTGGGGACTTGGAGCACCAACGATATCCGAGAGGCTTCATTGGTCTCAGCTCGCGTCACGATGCTGTCCAGCACTGCGCTGTGTGCAAGTGTCGAGCGCAGTGTGAGGAACTTGGTTCCTCGAGCTTGAACCAGCTTGAGCTTGAAGGGCTCGAGCTACCAGGATCTGCTTCAACCACTAAAACCCGACTTGGAAGCAACGAAGGATGTAGATGAGCTCCACAGGAAATTCCCGTTGTCGGTTGGGATTGGCAGGGCTGCTCGATCACTCAAAGACACGAGTGTTGCTGTCTGAGGGAACGCACATTTCTCGAGCGTTACGTGCTTTCAGCTGCAACTCAACAAGCTTGTGCCGTGAGCCCAGTGTGGCAAAAACAAACATCAGACAAGCTTCCGCTCAACGAGAGCTTCACGACCCGATCTCCCCGGCCATACCGGTCCAATGTAGAAAGCGTCTCTGTGGGCACCTCGACGATTTCCCCGGCCTTTCACGGAAGGAAGGCCGAGGACATAAGGTGGGTCCTTTGCTTGTACACGCGTTTACTCTTTGAAGAGTTAAGGTACGGTAGGCAGCCAGGCATGTAAGCCGAAATATGGGTTCGCTTTTGCAGATGTTTGTGGGTTGACATGTGAATGCACTACATCTTGGTTCATGGATGTATAAAGACGGACTTAAAGATGCACCTAGCTGTACTCGAAATGTATGTACAACATGCGTAGTGTTATGTATCCCTGTCTGCCCACCTGCATACATCCATGCGACAAGAAGGTGCATTGAGTGAGCCAGGACCTTTACATCACTTGGAAGAAATGTAGCCAAATATGGCCGTCCGTTCTCCGTGAGTTTAAAAAAAGCAGGAGCTTCACGGCAGCACGGATCCCAGAATCCAGAGAACCAGGCCAGAGCTTGAAGCGCTATGCCGGGATCCTGGCCTCCGCCTCCGCCGTAAGGCTCGACAGGAGCCGAGGCCCCCGAGGCCAGCACGCCGAGACGAGGCGGCGCATGGCGAGGCTGTGGGCTCTCGTGACAGAAAGGAAATCGTGAATAGCGGCTAGAGGCCAATCTAAGAATCTAAGCTGATCGTTTCTTCCGAAAGTGCTTGGACAGCCGAGGCCGACCGCCAGTTGCGGCTTTAAGAGCTGTCGGTCATTGTCGGTCCAAACCGCTGGCCGCGTGCTGGTGCCGGTTTCCAGGTGGAATGTTCCAGGCTGTCTCTAGGCAGACCATCGGATGCTCACTCGAGCAGAACCGAATTGCAACCGTTGCCGGGTGTGGTGGTGTCGACTCTGCTACAAGAATCCCGATCTGGCCTGCTGCTTTGGCATCCTTCTGCGGGCTGAAACAAGGCCTCCAGTGCAAAGACGGCTCGTGGGGAACCGTCCACTACACATCGTGGCAACTCTGACCGCATATACAACCAAAGGGGCGATCGACGGTGCTCGCATCTAAGTAACCCTCATATTACGAAGGCGTCTGCTGCGTCAAAGTGGTATGCGATAGACTCAGACCTTCGCCAAGCCGGTAGCCAAGTAGAAAAAGGCCAATCTCCTGACTTCGGCCCTTCGGAAGCCCCGAGGACAGCACGCGTAGTTGCCTGCAGCCTGCAAAGTCCCGCATAGAGGGCCGCCGCGGAACCGAACCGATCCGGCTTGGGCCCGGCCTTCACGTCTCCAACGCCCAGCTCGGCCGCCCGGTGGTGGCCTTGGCTCACGGAGCTTCGTCTCTTAAAGAACACATCCGTCTCTCAAAGAGGAGCAGAACTTGAAATTGAAAGCTCGCAGATGCCCACTCAGGCCTCGCTCGATCCGCAGTCGCGCTCCGCTGCCGGAGAAGTAACTGCTCGCGGCGGTGGGGCGAAGTGGGGAGCGCAGAAAGCCCTAAGAGATGCAAGAGCGGCACATGAGACTGCTTGCTCAAAGCTCGGAGGAGCCACAATCATCTAAGGAAACCATCTGGTCCATTGGAGCCTAGACTATAGTCAGCGGAGATACGAACGAGACGGAGAGGATACTACATCAACCTTTCCAGAATGAGGCCCTGAGACCTCTGACTTCAAGATATTCCGATTGCCCTGATCTGAAACTGCTACTTTGTTTCTGCTCTCAAGCGACAGAACTATGAGAGCTTCAGCAGACACGGTAACCTGCTGTGTCGAGGACCCTCAGGTGAATCGATGGTCCTTGCCTTTAGGAGAACTCGAAACTCAAAAAAGAGAAAGAAAAAAGAGTCGCCGGACCTCCCCACAGGCGCCACATAGATGACGAAGGTGAACTCGGAGCTCGGCCCTGATCTCGCGTGTTTCGGGTCTAGGATTCAGAGCGTGTTCCTGTGTGTTCGTAGGTTTGGGGTTCTGGGGTTTGCAGACTCGGGTGACGGGTTTGAGATGCTTGGCCTTGCATGGGCTGCCGGCCGACCAGTTCGTTCCCAAGCCAGCGCAATCTTCATCCAAAGCTGGGGGTCTTGCCCACTCCCAGCGCAGGTCCGCCTCAAGATGACTCCGCTATCTTCTCGTGAGAATCATCGTAGCTGTGTGTTGGTGATGAAACTGAGTTGAGCAGCGCCTTTGATGGTTCGAGTTCTCAATGCTTCGCGTTGCAAGGTCAGCCGAAGCGCACAGATCTGGCAGGGTCTGGGAATATTGAAACGATGAGCCGGCGAAGATGAAGACGGTTTCGACACCTTCCAGATTTCTGGATGATCCCTAGGACAAGCAGCGAAGCCGTGAAGTTTTTTCCTGAGCCCAGGGCTGCCAAAGAGAAGGGGTCGCATGTACAAGGAGCCCTTGCCTGGGCACTGGGGGCGCTGGAAAGCTCCAAGGCAGGAGCCCCACAAAAAAAAGAAAACTCCTCGGTTCGTCGCCTGTTGGAGGCACCCAGTCCGCATTAGCACCTCACGGCAGTGACAGGGTCGCAGCAGACGTGCTTGAGCTGGCGGCTAGTGCTACTTGGTGTTCATGAACTATTCAATCTATTCCTTCTGTGAGTTGTGGAGTACCGTCTCAAGTCATTCGTCAAACCTAGGCGTCGGTCGTGCCACTTCGTCTTCTTCGGGCACAAGCCCCGGAATGTTTTTCCGTAGATCCATGGCGGCAAGGTGCGGACAGCATCCCGGCACATCTGCATGAAGAGGTCCCGGGGCACCGGGGGCATCAGGAACCTGATCGCGAGGCGCGAGGATTTGAGACTCTCGGGATCGGAGCTCTTCCCAGGAGCCTTAGACCCAGTCCAGCCCCCTTCTCCGATGTGGCCTCTTCTGACGTGCAAGCATCATCAAACATCCTTTGTCATCCCAGGTATGAGTTTGTTGAAGTGCCACAAGCTGGAACAGGAAGACGGCTGTTCCGCCAGCTTGACGCAGACAAAGCTGGCGAGTCGCAAGACCACCACTCGGAGCCCTCGGAAAAACTTGATGAAGACCCTGAACACTCACCAGGTGCGCCAGATCCAAACGCTATCCGCTTTCCCGCCCCGGCCTCTCTGCGCCTCCTGCCATGCCTCAGCAGCACAGAATCCACCAAAGTTGCCGACAGATCTGAAGCTCTGACCCTGCGGCCGAGCATCGCTCGGCATTCTTGTCTGGCCGGAACAGGACGATCCGGCCTCGAGGGAGAGGAAATGGATGAATGGATGAACTCATGTCAAGCAACCGGCTAGTCATCCTAAGCCTGCTGCCTTTGCTGGTCCGGAAGGCCTTGCAGACATCCGCTTAGGCTTGAATTTCAGGAAACTCAGATGTCCAGCGCTGCAACAGTACTGTAATGGGTCTTCACAAAACTTCTCCGGACTGGACAGGCAAACATTCCTCTAAAGGGGTTCGGGGTCCTCTTCAAGTGCCACAGGAAAGCCACCCGGGAAGGCTCCAGTACGTTCAGCACAGACTTTTGGACCTTGTTGTTCATGTTCCGAAACTCCTTCCCGGTAGACCTCGCACCTTCAGCCCCTCGAAGATGGACTGGCCGTAGTTCAGCGCTGTCGTCTTGGACAGGCAGCCGGGCTTCACAAAGGGGATCACAAGATCAGCCCAATACCACTGTTCGATTTTGTAGCACTGCTTGCGTGCACCAAGGCTAAAAGGTTCGAGCGATGTTCAAGTGAGGAAAAGCCCTTCCCAAGGCGCGATTCGTGTATCACGCAGGCACAACGAGAGTGTACATGAGACACCGATCAGTCTGGGCCGGCTCGCAGCAGGCTCGAGCTGGAGAGGTCCATACGGCTGAACCTGCAGAGCGCTTCGGCACTTTTACTGCGAACGATGACCAGCCCCGCAGTGCCCCAGCACCTCGAAGTCAGACCACTGGCTGCCGAGGGGGCATTTGGCAACCTCACACAGCTGCTTCTCGAGGATACTCATCGGTCATCTGGGATGGGACGTCCATCTGTTGAACGTGGCTTTTGCTGGAAAGGGCGAAGCCCGTCTCCTGGCCACCTGGGACCTACGTTTTGTTGTGCCTGGCTGTGCTACAGACTGACCCGATCATTGCTCTGCACTCTCGCACTTAGCAGAACAGCCAGAAGAAGAATGACAGGTATACAGATGCAAAGTAGACAGTAGTAGTGGCCGGCCGCAACCGCGGCTTCGGCGCGGCCGTGGTCGTGTCGTGGATCTCGTCGTCGTCGTCGTCGTCGTCGTCGTCGTCGCGGTCCTGGTCGTCGCATTAAGCAATAATCGATAGGTGCGAATACTTTAGTTTCTATGGGCATCTTGGCTTTACCGGCCCGGGGTTGGCACGACCATTTGCGTGGCTTTGGTGGTCAGGCCGAAACCCAAACCGTCCCAGTCCTTGGCACGCGGAGCCGAGCACACACGCGAGAATCGGGGAAATTGTGTGTTCGTTTGCGCCGGCTGGAGGCAGCAGTTCGTGAATCCTGCAAGCTCACTGCGGAGTATCTTATTTCGTTGAGCCATGACATCACAAAAACAGAGCCACCGCAAGATTAGGACGGCGGACTCTGTCAGACTCACGACACTGCTTGNGTTCGTGAATCCTGCAAGCTCACTGCGGAGTATCTTATTTCGTTGAGCCATGACATCACAAAAACAGAGCCACCGCAAGATTAGGACGGCGGACTCTGTCAGACTCACGACACTGCTTGCGTCTTCAAGGGCTCGACAGGCTATGAAAAACTGCGTTGCAGTGCCTTTGGCACGAACATGGAACTCCTGGACAGAGAGGCAAAGGGACGTCGCATGGTCCAAATCTTGCCAGTGCTTTGTGTTCGTCACACTGACAGCAGCTTTGTTTGCTTCGGGCATGCAAGCAATGGACCATGCAGCAGGCCAGCATCCAGATTCGCCAGAGCGCAGCAAAGCCCCGACCCTCCAAAACGAATTCCGAATTTACATGCACCACCCCAGCTGCCCACATCTGCCCACATCTGCCCACTACGGCTTGCCGTCCAAGGCATTCGCGGCCAAGGTGGGCGGGGCTCCTCTCGCTTCGGCCTGAGCAGCCTTTGCTCGCAAGTGCTTCCGCAGGTTGAAGAGCCCAGATGCCAAATTGAGAACGAACAAGAGCGCCTGAAGCCCAATGGTCAACCAAATCATCATGTTTATGGCCGACTCTGCCACCGCCAGGCCCTCGTTCATCCGGGCAAGAGCCTCTGTGGTTAGGGTCAGAGCAGGCTCCACGACACGTGGCCGCAGAGTGGCCGGGTCCACACCTGGCGCCTCGATGACGTTGCACAGGGTGCCGTTAGGAAGCCCCAGCGCAGCATCGCAGGCTGTCCTGTTCACCACCTCGCATGTGACACATGACAGTAAGTGGCAGAGTGAGGAAGGGGACAGCGATCTCTCTTTGCATGCTGAATGTGCCATGGCCTGAATTCCNGCAGCATCGCAGGCTGTCCTGTTCACCACCTCGCATGTGACACATGACAGTAAGTGGCAGAGTGAGGAAGGGGACAGCGATCTCTCTTTGCATGCTGAATGTGCCATGGCCTGAATTCCCATTGCCTCCGGGCTCAGCTGGGCATGGACCTCGGCCTCTTCGCCACAGAGCTTCCTGTCGGGGGCGATTCGTCCGGTGTGGTGTTGACGGGGGCAGGTGATAGCCCCAGGAGTTTAAAGGCTTGGGNCCGGGCTCAGCTGGGCATGGACCTCGGCCTCTTCGCCACAGAGCTTCCTGTCGGGGGCGATTCGTCCGGTGTGGTGTTGACGGGGGCAGGTGATAGCCCCAGGAGTTTAAAGGCTTGGGTCGCGATTTCGACAGTTCGGCACCCGGTGTAGGCGCAGAGAGCCGGCTCCAGCTGCTCCGGCACGACAGGATCACCAGAAGAGTCGAGCACTGGCACCACGCAGTTGCCTTGCCAGGGGGTTGTGCATATTGGGAAACAGGGAAGCACCGGGGAGTTCAAACGAAGGCCTGAGTAGGATCCGCAGAACTGCTCGGATGGCACATCGGTGCAGCTCACTAGGCCGAAGATCGCGGCACATGTCTGCACTGTCTGAGTTACACGAGCGTAGGAAAGCGAGTAGCCGCGCGCAATGGCATCGGGGGTCATGCTGGCCAAAATGTTCTCCATGGTCATTGCTGTCTGCGCGACAGTCACCATCTCACCCCGACCCCCGATGGGATACACTGCATCCCCGGCCAAGTGTGCCCTCGCACTCTCCGTATACGGCACACCGAAGCCGCCGTTCTCCAGATCAGTGAGGTTTGGTGCCAGCTCGACAGCCTCGAAACCTGCCGCAAGAATGGTCGACTTTGCCTGACCCGGGTTGAAGCAGGACGTGGTGACAGTCATGTTCGCGTAGATGCCATGTGGAGGAGACCCCGGGGTCAAACCCATGGACTCAGCNGGTGACAGTCATGTTCGCGTAGATGCCATGTGGAGGAGACCCCGGGGTCAAACCCATGGACTCAGCATAAGGAGACGGCATGCTCATCAATGAGAGCCTCACGCCATCGGGAGTCGGTGTGTCGCACTCTAGAGGCACATAGAACGGAGTCCATCTGACTTTCTCTGCAATCGCCCAGATCAAGATTGCAAAGTTCAGCGGGGCCGAAGACAGGCCCACGATGGCCTGTACTTTAGGCG
>BGNK01001845.1:3335-37486 GCA_003297005.1 Symbiodinium sp. clade A Y106 | reverse complement strand
TGCAAATGCGCCACGGCCTGTAAAGCGGTGCGTCGCAGCTGGAAACTTGTCCTGCGCATGGGAACCATTACGGCGATGCTACACAGCTGTGCACGGGACCCACAGGCACACACCAGGAAAATGGTGAATTTGTATGCCTGGGTCGAGTCACCAAGCGAACTGCTGCAAACCTCCGACTTGTTGCCAGATCTCAAATTACTTCGAAAGNGCTCGGGACCGTGAAGCGCTTAAGATCAAGAGCCAAAGATCTTCCTGACGGGCCTGTGCACGCCGCCATCCACAAAGCAGGCTGCAGTCACTAGGCCAATGATGCAGGCCTGGGAAAAAACACGAACTTAGGACGCTTGCAGGACGTGATTGCTGGAATTGTGATGTGGATCATCATGGACCTGACTACACCCGAAAGCTCTCGTCAAGGCCATTNCAATGATGCAGGCCTGGGAAAAAACACGAACTTAGGACGCTTGCAGGACGTGATTGCTGGAATTGTGATGTGGATCATCATGGACCTGACTACACCCGAAAGCTCTCGTCAAGGCCATTACGATGTCAACGGCGTTGGGGGACGGAAGTGGGTGGCTTCGTTGGCCAGCTTGCAAACTACTACGGTGGCTGCCTGCTGCAGGCTGGAGCAACATTCTCGGAATCCACTTGTGCAGAAGCCTTGCCAAAGCTCGTGAGAGCTCGTGGCACGACCTTCAACACCCCCCACCCCTTCGACCGCCAAGGACTGCGCCCCAGCTCTGTGCCACCGATGTCGCACCATGGGAGCAGCTTGTTACTGGCTTGTGCTTCCGTCTAGCTTGCAAGCATCTGTCTTAATTACTTCGTCACTGGTGGGTAACAAGGCCTAAAGTGCGGCTAAAGCTTGCGGCTGAAGTTGGGCTTGGGCTCACTGGTGGAAGGTGCAGGGCTGGAAGCGGTGCTGTGCCCTGCAGCCAAACCTCAACGCTGAGCATGCAGCGTGCAAGTTTATTTCACTACACAAACAGGAGCCATACCTACACCATCGAAAGTCTGAGACAAGCACTCGAGCCCCCACCCGTCTTTCTTTGCGACAGTTCACGGCTTCAGTCTGCCAACACCACCTTCGACTGGGTCAACGCCTGCTACAAACTCAGCAATTCGGTTTGAAGGGTTCAAACACACTGGTGCTTGCATGCTTTGCGGCTTTGGCTTCGGAATCTGGGACACCGCCTCTGCACGGCTAGGACCATTAAGTCGACCCTGTGCTCACTTTCACTCTGGTGCCCCAAGCATGCCTCAATCTGCGACTGCCGTTTGTTGCTGATCTCGTCAAAGTTCTTGATCAAGGAGTCGCACTGGGCCTGTCAGGACACGATGATCTCTGGAATCCGCTGGTAGCCCGCTTCAAAGTCGGGAAATCTCCGGCAGTGCGTTGCCTTGAGGTTAGCTTTCTGCACTGCCAGGTCGTGCTGCTCCTTTATGAGGCAAGGCATGCATACGGTCGGAGATGTGAAACAAGCCGTGATGGGAATTGACAGGTTTGGTGTTGGGAAGCTGCGATCACCCATGTCCTGAGCATTCAGCCTGACATCCTGCTCACTCTGGACGAAATCCTTCTTGCTTGTCGCGATCCTTGCGTCCATCAAGAAATCACAGTGATGAATGATGTGGACGTCTTCATGTTTCTTGCGACGGTTCGAGCTGTCCCAGTGCTGTTGCTGTGCATTAACTGTCAACTGCAAGCACGTCAGCAGCTGCAGCAACCGTGCTATCAACTGTTGCTACACTCGGGTGCCGGCACCAAGTCCAATCTGTGTTTTGTGTTCTTGCCCCTCTCAAGCAGAGGTCTAGCCGCAAACACGATAAGCCAGCCCTGCAGATGCATCGATTCGTGCGCCCCACTCTCAAGTACTAAACCTAATTGCACCCAAGTTTCGCCCGCGACTTTGCCACCGTGTTCGCTTGAAGCGACTCCAGCATTGTTTTCGTCTCCTGTGATGGTCATGTGATTTCACGGGAGAATCAGACACTAGCCCTTGCACAAGCCCCTGGTCGAAGCCGTACGAAGGTCACCGGTGGAACTCGATGTTTGTTCGCCATGTGTTTACTTTCCACCGTCTTGTGCAGCGTAGCATGTACCACAACTGTGGAGGAGCAAGAGCCTCTCGAAAAACTCGAAGGACACACATCGAGCATCATGGAGGCAGCACAAGTGAGACGGTCTCCTCCACAAAACGACCATAGCTGACCTGAGCGTCTTCCGAAGTCTTAGGATGTTAAGGTTCATCTTATGATTTAATTTATGTGCCTAGCGGCGTAGCCACTGCTGGTGCTGCTGTTCGCATGACTCATCCTGCTAGTACTACGAAAAGACTAGGTTTGTCGGGGTGCGCATGATACAGTTTGCAGGACTAGTCATTCGAGCGAGTTTCATATTGCCATGCCTGTGCACACAAAGCACAACATGCGCCGAAGCCACAGGCAACTGACCCTTTCGGGTTTGCTCGAGACATGACCAAGCCAAGCAGACACCCGCGACTCCACATGTGAAGGCCTGTGTTCAAACCCTGCCTCATCCGGAGGCAAGCGAAATGAAAAACAAGGCTGGCAGAAGCCCTGCGTAGCACCCTGTTTTCGAGTGGAACCTCTGTTCCCTCGAGATGTCCTGCCGCTGCCACTGGCTGCCACTGGCTGCCACTGGCCCCCTTGCCCCTTGTGCCCCCGTTTGTCGTCGGCAGCCCACGGAGAAGCGACTTGCGACGGGGAAATTCCTGGAGCTAAGTCCGGCCACCAATCATGTGAATGCCTTCGTCGCGACAGCAAAACATGTGTGGATGTGCGGGCGGGCGCACCTCACTTTTGTCAACGTCAACATCATCAACAGCACCATCAGCATCACCATCTTACTCATCACCCTCATCGCATCGAACGCCGCAGACTCTTGCCAAAAAGTGTGTGCACACTTGCCGTCAGATCCTCGTTTCAGCAGTATCGCTCGTACAAGCAAGACAGTAGGCCACCTTACTTCACCAAACCTGGCTAGCCCAAGCCAGTCTCAGCTGAACCGCTAATTATCCCAACTCACTTGAGTGTTTTCCAAAGGTTTGGACAGAAGACAACATTTTCCAACCAGTCCTGTGGCTCCACAGGCGCCGGAACGCATGTAGGAGACGTTAGGTGAGAGTTGGGGTTTACTTCGGGCACTTTGAGCTCAGGCGTGATAAGGCTTTTCTGGGCCATGGTCATCTCAGGCTTGGCTAGAAACGGCTAGGTTGTGGCGGCCTAGGTTTGCTTATGCCGCTGTTCAGCTTCGTCATTCTTGGCGTGCGAATCACTCTTCTGGAGGTCCCAGGAAAGCTCACGTTCTGGTTCCTTCCTCAGAATCTTCTATACTAGAGTAGACGACTATCTTCCAGAAACAGCCTAGTACGCACTTGTGCTTTCTCAAAGCTTGCTTGCTGACTTACGCATCTTACAATGCATGCCAGGCATCATAACGTAAAGAAGTAGCTCTTCCTCTGCTTCTCGCTGCTTGGAACCCGACCTCGGCCTCGTTCTCTGCCAGCGCCGCCTTGCCGACCTTGGGTGTCCGAACTCTGACTTTACGAGAGCACTTTAGGGATCCATGGCTTGGGGATTTTTAATGTTTATTTGGGTTTGAGGGGTCGACAGGCTGGCAAAGTTTTGTACCAATCGCCTCAATCCTATCCCAAGTGCCATCACAGGCCGGATCACCTGATCACCTGGGGCCGTGATGAAGGACCTCCGTCATGCGACGGTGACAGCTGCAAACCGAGACACCAGGTCCTGCGCATCAGCCATTAACGTTTGCAGCAGCTTCAGGACCGTTCCACCCATCTGATTCTTGCGGTAGCCTGCGGCCTGGCGCCATGCCATCATGCGAGCATCAACTGAGATCTTACCCTTAGCTTCTGCTGTGCTGGTCCGCCTCGCCATAACCCCGAAACATCTCGGAGTCCCTGCTTTGCATCTTGCAGCCCTGCGAAGCGCACCTCCCGCGGCCGGCTGAGGAAGGAGGCTGGTCCGTAGACACCGGAGAGCTTCCGGAAAGCCTTTCAGAGATGCAGGCAGCAGAGACAGAGGAGGAGAAGGGATTTTCAGGCGTTAGTTCTAAATTGAATGCTTTGCCCATTATGGATCAAGCACATGCCATACGGGGACCCACCTGTCGGAGGGCGCGGAGTGTCATCTGCTGGTCCCACTGCGTTTTCTGGAAGGCACTCTGCTCCTCCTTGCGCTCATCCGAAGCCGTCTGCAGCTGTCCTTTCAGCTGCTCTCGCTTTTGGCTGGTGTGGTCCAGGTCCCCCTGCAGAGTTTTGATGTCTGACTCCATCTGAGAAGAGCGAAGCTCTAAGGAGGTCTGATGATCTGCTGCAGCATTGGCAGCCTTCTGGTTCTCAAAGAACTCCTGCACCACAGAGACACAGGCACTGCTAAGACTTGTCTCAGCTTTGCATCGTGAAGATTACTCTCTTCTCTTGCACAGGACTCGCTTTCTTCCGGGACGAGCTCCTGCTTGCACCAGTCCTTCTTTTTCACGTCCAGGCGCTGTTGCTGTTTCAGTTCACGGACCATCCCATCGATTGCATCTCGGACTTTGCCAAAAGAGTCGCTCTCGCTCATGGCCAGCACTTCCGCGGTAGCGGATCCTGAAGTCTTCGCTGTCGCAGCCAACCTCAGAGATTCGCTCGGAGGCAAACGCATAGCCTCCAGATGGTCCATAACAATTCTGCGCGGCCGGGTGACTGCAGGAAGCTCACTGCCGTCGAGCTGTCAGTCAAGACCTGCTTTGAGCTCACTCCAGTGGATTCTCGTATCTCAAGCCCGCTGCCGCCTGGATAGTCTCGAGGATGGCTGTGTCCTCCCGGCTCCGTGCCTCCATGCGCTGGCGGTGCCCCTGCTCGGAGTCCTCGCAGGGAGGACGACATCTGTTGCTGTTTGTGGGTCCAAGATGCAGTCCTGACAGCGCTTGCTGATCGTGGCCAGAGACTCCCGGCTTGTGTCCACCACCTGGAACCATTCACGTTTTTGAACGTGCGGTCAGAAGATGAGCTGGTTAACCATGTTAACAAACGACTCAGAAACCTTAATCGGAGCATGGAAATCGAGACCCCGAACGGGCTGCCCAGGCGTCGTGTACACTCGACATCCTTCGTCTCTAGCCTCCCGCCTTGCCGAGCTGCTTCTTGTCCGCCTTGGCCAGGGCGATCGCCTGGCGAGCTCAAACAAGCTATCAAGAGTCCGGAGCACCGATTGGAAAATAAGAGAAGTGAGGGGACAGATTCGGTTTGAGTGGTAAGTCCAGCTCTTGCAGCTTGCAGCGAAAAGGAATTATCCTTCTTCAAGACGAATGAGAGTTCAGATTTGCCGACTATGTCTACCGGCACTTACCCACTATATAGACTTGGGCTGTCGCTTTGGGGACCCCCCGGCCGAGGTTCGGTCAATGAGCCCAAGCCGCAAGCAGGCTCGTTCAGACTTGTTGAACCCCGTCCTCGCTGGCGTGTGCCCTCTCTCTCTTCTTCAGGTCCACCATACTGGTTGCCTGATGGATTTCCTGGCACAGAGGTCCGCCCGAGCACCAGCTACGTTGCTCAAAGAGTGGATGGGCTCCGTGCTCGGTCAAACTGCAGTTCAATGGTCAGATTCGCGACTGCCAGCTTGTGACGCAAGGGGGTTGCCGTTTAGCTTGGTCGGCTTAGTCCCTTCAGGCAGTGACCTCATCTCGAAAACGATCGGAGCCGCGCCTGGAGCCGGGCCTGTCGCAGCTCCTCGGAGTCTACAGCCGCCTGGCTCTCCTCCGGCTCACCAGACAACTCCGAATTCTAATAAATTTTAATAGAAGGATGAAGGGCAAAAGGAGCGGTCCTTGGTTCGTGCATCTTTCAGATCCTCCTGGCCAATAGCTTCTCATGATCGCTTGCGTGTGAGGTGGGATCAGTGCAACCGTCTAGTCGGAGGGACCTCTGTGAACGGGTCTGTTTTGGAAGAGCAGGTGAAGGATAAAAACTCATTCCCCCTCAGTCGGGCAGCAAATGTGGAGAAAAGGGACTTGGCTTGGCTAGTAGATGCAATTGCTCACCTGTGGGAAATTCAGAGTGCAGCTGATAAGACCGCTTTCGGTTCAACAGAAACTGTAGCGGAGGCTTTCGGTGAAATCTGAAAGTACAACAGAAGTGCCTTTGCCTGGAAGACCAGAGTCGATTACACGCGAGGGCTTCGTCGGAGCTTCGACCCAATCTTGCTGCCAGGACCCAGGGAAAGTCCTACACGGGGCTACACAGGCCGGGGTCATTGGATCAGGAGATCCAGAATAGCTTTTCAGCCTAAACCCCCTCGGTTTTGGCCCAAATCCTGTACCCCCTAGAGAACAAGCCATAAGCCACAAATTACACTCGCGGTTGAAACTCTGAGACTTTCCCTCGAGTAGACGTCGGGTGCTTTCCCCTTCAGGCCTCCATGGTTGACAGCATCTGCTGGAACATGCCGATGAGCTCGCCAGTAGAGCCAGGACTGTACAGCTCCTCGGGTAACGCCTACTTTGAAACAAGGGTCGATTCTGAACCTGTAACCCTCCCAGTCTCCCAGAGTCTTGCGGTCTTCAATGGCAATTTGCGACTCGCTGTTTGCGCCGGGAAACTACGCTCCGCCCCTGCGCCGATTGCGCAAAGGACATGGCAACGCCGAGGCCCCGATTCACCACGGCCTGCATGTGGGATTGTGCACAGGCTTGGGGATCGACGCTCCCTCGAAGGCCAAGAGATGGTGTTGGGGCTTTGAATAGTTCTGACGATTTCTGAAGCTAATCTTTGTGATCGCGACCTACTCGGGCAAGTGCAAGCATACAGTGGGAACTCTTCAAGATTGGTGCCGCTGTGACTTCAATACCCCCGCTTTCACTGGACATGACTCAAGTAGTCGCTTCATCGTGCCTCTTCCGCTGCGGACCAACCCTGCGCGGCGTCGAGCCCCTCGGCACTTCCTTGCAAGGCTTTTCAGAATTATAACAGTTACTAATGCCCTATAGTGCCTCAGCAAAACTCCAAACAGCCAACACGGAGTAGTGTAGGAAAAAAACCTTGGGTCCTCATCATAGGGCTCTTAAGATGGATCCTAATTTCTTGGGGTAAAACGGCCCATATTACCTCACTATAGGGCTCTTAATCTATGGATCCTACTGCTTTGGGGGTTTTTTAAGTTAGCAGAACCCTTGCCCGTTTCGGGTGATAATACCACCAGCCTACCACTAACCCACCCATTAGAAGATTATTCCTATACCCCCCTACATCTCACCAACTATATCACCACTACTACCCCAATACCAATACCTGTATAGGAATAACCGATTACCTTATCCATATAAGAGGAATATTCCTATACTCCGTAACACTTCCCTCAAATATCACCACTACTACCCCATTACCAAGACCAGTATAGGAACAACCAACTACCCCATCCATATTCCCTAAGGTGGTATAATCATCACGAAACGGGCAAAGGCTCTCTCATAAACTTTACTAGGTTTAGTTTCAAAGGTTGTAATCACAATAGAATTATATTTCATAAGGTCGTATGAAATGTGCTTACATTATACTTATGGTTTTAATTGACTCTGCCGTTTATCGTTGTATACTTTCATTCCATCAAGGCATTCGCAACAAGTAACCGTGGTTCTATACTGCTTTACATACCTACCCGTTTTACTATGGTAATAACCTCTGAAAATACACTAAATTCTTCAACTTCTTACATCTAACACACTGCCTTTCACAATGAATAGGATGATACTCAGTATTGAAATCCATGGCTATTTTATCAACAGTCTCTCTACAATATTTTCATAATTTCTTAATTATGAAAAGCACTGACACCAAACAAATTAACTACATGCTTATGATGCAGTGATGTTTTAGAATACTTGTCAGGGGTACTTGCAACGATGGGTTTCTGTCATAAAACTGTAGAAAATATTTTCTGTATTAAATTAATGAGTGAAAATATTCCTAAAGTAGAACCTGTAGACATACGGAAAAACAATTATAAGAGTAGTAAACATGAAATGATGCCAAGTCTACCTGCAAGAATGTTCTGTGGAGCTTCTTCAACGGGTGGCAAATCTGCTTTAATACAAAACCTTATTTTCAAAATTTTCCGCGGTTCATTTGAAAGGATATACATTTTTAGTCCTAGTGTTCATGTTGATAACACATGGAGAGCTATCCAGAAATACATTACTGACGTAATGAAACTGGATACCTAAAAGGAAAAAGTATATTATGAAGAATACGATCCAATTGCCTCAAAGCATATTATAGAAACACAACATCAGGTAACAGATTTCCAGAAGAAGAATAAACAACAGGGGTTATTTAGTATTTTAATAGTGGTGGAGGACTTTGCCGATGACCCTGAACTTGTATGATACTCCAATATCTTGCATGGGTTGTTCACCCGTGGAAGACATAATGCTATCTCATGTATTTTATCAACACAAAAATACAATGTTTTAGCACCTATAATACGACTTAATGCTTCAGCATTGTTCATATTCAGACTGAAGAACATGAACGAGGTAAACAGTTTCTTAGAAGAGAATAGTGCCCTAGTAGACAAGAAAGCATTATATGACATGTACCAACAAGCAGAACATGCTTTACATAAATTTTGAACAACACTTTGAAATAGGTGATTAATAATACTTTTTCCAAAAGTGTTATTATTCATCATTGTGAAACTTCTTCTTCAACTTTGTTATCTCTCTTTTCATCTTTGCAATTTCGTTTTTCATTGATTTAACCATGTCTAACAACTCATCTTTCTCACTAATAAGATGCTGAACTGCCTCTCACAATATGACTGCCGTTTTATTATACGCTAAGCATTTCATGCCATCATCGTTATAATATAATATGTTGTCCCATCCTTTGAGCATTTTAGTTTTTCTTAATGTCGTCTGCTATAAATCCAGACCTTTCTGCTTTCATCATTAATAAAATTATATGTTTTCGGTTTGATATCATTTACTGCTTTACAACATTCTTTTGTATTTACGTCTTTAATGTTTTTCAATTTAGAACCTGATGTTTCAGTTACAGCAACACATGTTACATCGCCTTTAATATCTGCATTTCTTGTTGTTGTTAAAACACCATATACATCAACGCCTGTATTAGTAGCATCTAACCTTGATGAATTGAAATTATTTAAATCTAATGAACACATCGGTATCTGGGTTGTTTATTAACACTCGTTGTGATCCTGCAACATAAGTATGTGTTATTTCTAAATTACCTAATAAATTTACTTTTCCGCCTGTTAACTTAATTTCGGGTGTGCTTCCTATCGTTCCAATAATGAAATTAATTGCTCTATCAGTGTCCCCGATTTCTGATTTCCAAGTCATAATCACTTCCGTTTAATGTTTCTTTAATTCCCGATGGGTGTTGAAACAATATTTCACCCCATACATTCAAACTCGCTTCCGCTGTTCTATTACCAATACTGTTAAAGTTAAATTATTAACAACTGCTCTGTTTAATGTTTTCCCGTTAGTGTCGGTTAGTTGTAATGCTATAGTTCCTGTTGTTGGGTCGGTTGCTAGATTTGCCTGAAATGAGAAATTTATTTCGCCATTTGTTATTAAGTTTAATGAATTGTTAGCGTCCGCTCTTCTGTATATTTGACTATTATTCCATATTAATATTTCATTGTTAAAAGTAGTAGCACCGATAAAAACCTTACAGTAGAACGAAAATTGGAATTGCCACCAGTAACACTATGAACATCTACAACGGCATTAGCTCCTATCCCTAATTTATTGCATCTCACCGCATTAGATTATTCATATTCAAGAATAATTGTTGTGATGTATCATTAGTCTTGTAAGCATCAATACCAAAACTTCTAAATCTTAATTTCCCACTATTATTAGCAACTGTCATAACATTACTGGCATCGGTGGTTGCCTTATAAAATGTCAGTCCTGAATTGTTAGAAATATAAGTTCCAGTGTTTTCATAACCGACATCTTCTTCAAAATATGCTGGTGTAAATAATGTTGTTCCTCCCGTTGTGCTATTACATTCTATACATGTATTAGTGTCTGTATCTGTTGACGCCCCTAACATTAGTCTCAGTGCTTCTTGGTTTGTTCTTGAACCCATTGACATATTTGATTTAGTAGCATTGTTGTATCTTTCTATGCTTGTGTTAGCATCAGTTAATTCAATATTACCACCAATATTAGTATTCTTTGTTAAAGTAATTCCATCTACTGTTAAAGTAGAAACGAATAAATCATTAGTTATATTGACATTACCTGCCGGATTTAAATCTAAACCTACAACGCTGTCATCACTTGTAGCATTGGACATAATTTCATTCCCTTGTAGAGTTAAACAACTGGTCGCGTTTTTAATTACACTTATGATTGTATCTCCTCCTCCTGTCTGATTACTAAACAATAAACCGTTAGTTCGTGCTACATTCACTGTTTCATTATTCAATGTTCAACCAGTGTGAACAATAGTAGGGGCACTACAATCAATAACTGGATTTGTTTTAAAGCGGCCAGTAAAATCACTCAATGGAACTTTTAATACCAATAAATTATCAATTTCTGTATCAGTATAGCCACCGCCACCGTCAGCGCCGGCTATTAATATATCTACGTCATCTTTATTGTAAAAACTGGTAGCTATTAATGTGCGATTTTTATTTGCAAACTAGTTTGATAAGTCGTCCCCAAAATATGAGATATACAACTAATGTCATGAAAATTTTGTAGTTGCTTTGTATTCAATACTGAAATAGCATTAGCAATGGCTGTTATGTTTGAAGAGTTTGCTGTGTTGATGTCTCCTAATTCCGTTTTTGTAGCATATGTGTTTGATATTTCACTTACACCCGTTGACGATGATAAATAAAATTTGTCGGCGTAAAGTGCTGTTGGAATGTGTGTTGAAGCCATCATTAAATTAATTTAATTAATGATGGAATGTTTTAGTCAAGAACAGTTGAGGCGCTCTCCGACAATTCAAAGATCTGTTCTGACACGGTTGTTATGAAACCTCTTTCAATACCGGAACGAAATTGGCGTTTGCTCCTTTGATTTTAAATGTAATAAGAGAACCCATCTTGGTATTACTTCCAGTAAAATTCATATCAGGCTGTTTATCAAAGTTAGTACCTCCAATAAATTTATCATTGGGGTAACGATAAATATCAATTGAAAAACCATCATAATAAGGACTCATGACATTAACCGCACGGCGAAGGAAATACATAAACTCACTGATACTTGATATTTCTTGTTCTGGGAGTTTATTGTTAGCAATTTTGTTTGTCGTATACCTTGTTGTATTGGCCATTTGCCTTTTGCTTTTGCTGGTCTGTCTTGGCATTGATGAAGTGCCTTATTAGTTTGTCCGCTGTTGTGAACTGTGCTATTTTTCTGTCATCGTATAAGCCGATGATATTTCTGATTTTGGTGTTGGTTGCTCTGTTAACTCTGCCGTTATAAAGATCAAACACTGCCTCTAATGCTGCTACACCACGTTGGATGGTCTTGCTCATGCCAATATGATTAGATTGTGAAATACTTTTATATTTATATGTTTTTCTGAAGTTACGTTTTGAAAACTAAACATTTTTTGTGAAATTTTGTTCAGAAAATTCATTTAAAGAAATATTATGATATATGGTATAGTAATATGTCTATTAGATAAGAGAACAGTTGGCAATTTACAACCGGTTGTATTACTACAAGCGAAGACAAGAGGAAGGATATATGCAGAAAAGACCCGATTCTGCCTTGAAGTGCATTCAAAAGGAGAAGTTGAAACAATATCTAAAAGACAACAATACCAATACCACAACAGAGGATTTAACCGAAGAGCAACTGGCAAAATTCAATAGCAGTCAGAATAAGAAAGGACCTAAGCATGACATGAATAATGTTAAAGTTGTGATGCCCATGAAAACAGAAGAATGCTGATCAAACTTTAGAAATAAGATTAAATCAATATTTTTGTATTGTAAATATATGAGTAAACAAGAAATAACTAGTAATGTGTATTACGATCGTGCAGGACTTGGGAGCAGACAGAGGACCTTAAAGGAACCGGGGGAGAAAGATAAAAGTATAACTATTGACGATGTTAATGAGTTTTTCAAGAATAACGTGGAGGCAAAAAGAAAACCTGCGGAACAGAACACTTTTGTAGCACCACATTCGGCATACGAGTATCAAATGGACTTGTTTGTATGAATGATTTGGAAGATCAAAAATTTAAGGTTGGTATTAGTATGATCATCATAGACGTCTTTGACAAGTTTATGCATGTGGTAGCAGTAAAAGGAAAGAAGGAGGAAGATCTGGCTTCAGGAATGATTGAGTGTTTGCATAAGATGGGGAAAAACCTAAGATGATTTATACCGACGATGAAGGTGCTTTATCTAAAGAGTCTATACAAACCTATTTAAAGGAACAGAAAATAGAGCAGAGGACAAGGGCACATGCAAATTTCAGTGAGAGGGCGATCAAAACTTTCAAGGACATGCTATATAAACGAGTTGAGGCTGACGAGAAAAAGGGCAAAAGTAATATTCAATGGACTGAGTATATTCACGAGACATTGCTGACATAGAATCACCAAATGATACATTCTGCTACAACATTCATGCCAAAAGACGCACGGAAACCGAAAAACGAATTAAGCGTCAGGCTGAATATTGCTAGTAGTGGCAAACGGAATAGGATATATCCAGATCTTGACAAGGGTGACGAAGTCAAGATATTCAGGAAGCGAAAACCGACTGAGAAAGAAAGGGTAGGAAATTGGAGTAAAAATACGTATACCATAGGAAAAAAAGAAAAGAAATTAAGTCAAAGTTTTTATTAGGTAGAGGGTATAGACAGACCTTATTGAAGATTTGAATTATTGAAGGTATCAGTTTCATATTCTTTGGAAACTGCTTTCTTAAGAAAAGCATTTGAAGAAATATTGCTTAAGCATGTTTTTAATATAATAATGAACACATGTCATCTTGATATTGAATCTGGGGTATGCAAAAAAACACAGAAACAGAACGCGAGAGGTGCTGATGTGTATATTTGATGAAAATGTTTCTGATAATATTACTTTTATCTTGCCTGTCATAGTTGTTCGGTCACACTAGAATATGAGCAGATTTATAACCAAAACAAATATGACAGATTATGTAAGGCGCAAGAGCAAATATATTGTATATTTAGTTTTTTGATAAACCTTACCAAAAGTTAGAGAACAGAACAATAGAACGTTCGGAATTCCATAATAACGTCTCTAAATTACTAATGAAGAAGTTTATAGATGATACCGATTTGTTTCATATGCTTGATAGTTATAAGAGAAGCTTTATTCTGAACACAATGGGGTATTTTAGTTTCCAGTATACAGACAGTATGATGGAAACAGTCACATACAGAACATGCTACGAAGATTATGTTATAAATTATAAATGTGTTTAGAAGCAAAAACATACTTGTGACATACATAGAAGATGAAATACACTTTGACATTTTCACAATACACATGTATATAGCAGAACAAGAAATGACATGATCATACTATTATTCACATCGTTAATAATATTATGGCTTTGAACGTGAAAAGCTTTTTTGGTAACTTGATTTGTTTATGTTGTTATTTATTTGTTTTGTTGTTTTCTTGTTTGTTGTTAGTTTTTACTCAGCGTCCTGTATGAGTTTTTCATATGTATCAATATTTTTGATATTCAATACAAATAAAAGCCCCCAAAAACCCTACACCATATGTGTCAAACTTGATTATATTGTATATTTTTGTTGTATTTTTTAATATCGTTTTTATGGTGTCGTTTTATATAGTAAAACAGAAATGAAAATAACCACGGCCCTGGTGGATGTAGAGGTCACTCGGCTTCTTCTCGGTGTAGAGCACACGGTTGCATGTTGATCATCGGTGTCTTTGCAAGTCGTAGGTGGGAGAGGAGTGGGGTTGGGGAGTAGGGTTCAGGGTTCGCTAAATCCCAGAGTGGTTTAGGGATTAGGGTTTAGAGGGTTTGTAGGTTTTGGGGGTTTAGGATTCGGTTTAGAAGTCAAAAATTCAGAATTTGGTTTTCGAAGGGGCTCATCTGAAACCCTAGAACTCTCCAACAATGAGGACCAAGCAAGAAATCTCGCAGTTGCATGAGTTGGGCTGGAATTAGCATTAGCACTTCACAGATTCGCCTTGCGGCCGTTCTGCATGAAACTCTCTGTTGTTCTGTCACCTGCCCTCATCCAAATCTTGCCGCAGCTGAGAAACAAAAGTAAAACCTGTGGATGTCTCTATGGGCATTGTTTGGACAAGACCCATCATCTTGTCTGAAGCCTTCAAACTTTTGAAGAGCTCCGTGAAATCACGGCATTTCTGATCTTCAGAAGCTGGTGTCACCTGTGAAACATTAGCGGCAAGCAAATTCATCCAAAGAAACTTCCCATCTCCATGATAAACGCCCTGTTTGTGCAACTGTTGCAAACTCGTTAGCAGCACTAATGTCAAGTTCGTCATGGCAGTATCCCTGTCGACCTCCTTGCCGACAGGCGACAGCAAATAGTAACCGGCCAAGTTCCAAATCTTGCGCACCTCCTCGCCAGGTTTGACCACTGGGCACTTCAGCGCATGGGCCGAAAGCAGTGCCCTCACTTTTTTTCTGCATGTTCACAGTCTAGCAGCCTAGCACAAGTTTCATTGCCATACGCCCATTCGCATTGCTCACCTCATAAACGCGCCCGAACTTCCCGCTGCCTAGAAATCGCACCAACTCCACTTTGGCATGGACAACAGCTAGCAGCCTGTCCCATTGGGAATACCCTTGGTCTTCCGTCATGAAGCTCTGTATGGCCTCACGACTGCCTTTGGTTTCCCAGCTCCCTTGGATCAACGCCGTTGCTGTCTTGTAGCTCATTGATCCAGTCATCTCGAACAGCTTGAAGCCTGTAGGATCAACTAACATTCCTCGTGATACTCGCGAAGGTGGGGCTGGCAGGTTGATGAGGTATCTGCACAGTTGCTGTCAGACTTCTTGCTCTTCGCCTCAACGAGAATGACTGAATCCAGCAAATGCTCATGCGGCTGGGGCATAGTCGTGCCCTGTGTCTAACCGTGCCTGTTGAACAACTTCAGCGGATTTAGGACCATCATGGGCAATATAGCACTTGGCCCTGAAGAGGTCGGGTCTTCCTCCGTGAAAAGCGTCGATGTTCCGCTTGATGCACTCTGAATTCACAAGGCGATCTCCGTCCTTGAAGATTAAGCACTTCAAAATCGGCGTCAGTTTGGCAACGAAATCGGATTCGTTCTCACATGTTGCCAAAGCTGCAACTTGATCGGTGGTGAGGGCTGCGTGCTTGCTTGGGTCGTCAGACAGAACGCGATATTGACGAAGTTGTGAACGAATCGCTGACATGAAGTTTCCTGGTGTCTTCGACATCAAAGAATCTGCATCCTTGCTCTTGTTCGCCAACTCTAACCGCAGAATATGCGGGAGGACCTCTGACCGCACCTCTGACCGCACAGCATGGCGGACTCCTTCGAGATCCACCTTCACTGCAATCATCACAACACAAAACATCCGAACCACCAAACCTACCAAGCAAAAAACCTAGCAAGGACCAACCTCCTAGCGTGAACTACTTAAGGGGGCTAAATAGGCTAAGTAGTGGGAATAAGCGGGAAGTTAAACCTAAACAAAAGAAGAAAAACATGAGGATGCTAGATAAATGGGTTGCCTCTGGTGCGGCGACATTCTTCATTGCATATGTGACAACGAGGACATTCTCGCGCTGGCCGGGGATGTCACCCATAGATGTATCGAATGCCTCTGCCTGTTGTGAATTCGCATTGTCGGCATTCCTGAAAAGCCTCATCTGGCTCAGTGCCGCATCCAGACCCTCAGCCTTTTCACTGCCGCCAAAAAATCTTCAACATCTTTTTTCGGAAGCCATCTGACGTTCGTGGATTCTGACAGGCTGGCGATCCGGACCATCTTTCACCAGCAGTCGCCAGAGCTTGCCCTGTCTATGCGGTGACCTGCTGCGGTCTCCCATGCCGCTTCGGGGCAACAAGAAGACCTTGTGTTTAACATCTTAAGGTGTGTTGCTGAGTGAAAGCAGCACGGTTGTTGGCATCCTAAGCAAGAGGGACTTGCCTCTGTTCACAGAACTTGCAGGCAACAAAAGCCTGAGCATTAAGGTGTGTCTTCAGCGCACGATCTCTGCCTACAGCATGCCCGTTTTGGGCGATAATACCACCTTAAGGAATATGGATGGGGTAATTGGTTATTCCTATACTGGTCTTGTTGATGGGGTAGTAGTAGTGATACAGCTGGTGATATGTAGGGGGGAGTATAGAAATAATCGTCTAATGGGTTGACTGGTGGTGTTGTCACCCAAAACGGGCAAGGGTTCTGTTAACTTAAAAAAACCCCAAATTAGTAAGATCCATAGATTAAGAGCCCTATAATGAGGTATTGTTTTGGGGTTTGTTATGGGCCCAGAGTTTCTTAAATCGACCGTTTCGGCGCCGGCCTCTGAGCCTCCCGGGCCCGGGCGCCTCCACCGCTTCCGCCGTCCTCTGCCATGGAAGGCACCAGGAACTCGCAGAGTCTTAGCCGCTTTTAGAGACGCCAAGAGGGTTTTTAAGAATCCCCTTTTTCAGACACTTTAGAGACACCAGGAGGTGCTCCCGAAGGTGTTTGTGGGGGGAAGGAAGGGTGCCGGTGCCTGAAGTCCTCCGAGTCCGGGAACGGCAGGGAGTCCGAGTCGGCCTTCCAGGCTCGCAGGCTGCAGGCTCCCTTGTCGAGACTTCTGAGCGGCAGTCGCACCTCTGACTCCTCTCCCGATGACACGGCCGTGGCCGCCCTCAATCATGCAAGTCTAAGCTTTAGCTTCTTTTCCACGATGTACAGTATTCAGTACTTCTGGCATGCCACTTCGACTCATCTGACTCAGCTAATGCCAGTCGAGGCAGCGGCGACGGGTGCGAGAAGATCTGCATAAAAGCAGACACTTGTGGCCTGAGCCGTCACAAGTCTATGATGCTCGCCAAGCCACCAGCCGCCACTCCGGTCTGGGCCGAAGGCAAGGCCGTCTGCCCCGGCTTTTTTGTGAGCACTTCGATCGCTGCCTCGTGCCGTGCGCTGTTGTGACAGAGGGCGGTACTGAGAGGTAGCAGGACGCTTCGCACCACGTGCCTTCAAGCTAACCAAATAGGTGGTGGTGTCAGCTTCGTAGCCTAAAGTCTCTCAAAGATGTGCACATGAACGACCGTGCAAGCTTTGTTGACTCAACTCCGGTGCCCTACGGGTGAGACAGCACGACAGCATACGAGGCTTCTGCTGTCGAACTTCTCCTTCTGATCCTTGCGGACGGCAGAGGCCTGTCGCAGCAGTGACAGACACACCTCCTGCCCCAAAAAAAGGAACACAACCTGAGCTCTCGTGTCCAACGGCCCACAGCATCCGTACAAGCGGACAATCGGAGCTGGGCCGGAGATGCGCGGCATGGCTTGGCCTTCTCCAGGGCCTCTTGCCCTTCAGCAATTTGCTGCTGCAGCTCCTGGGCTCTAGGCCCCGTCTCACTTATCGCAACCAAAGGATCTTCATGGCTTGGCCTTGATCCGGATCTCGTGAGAAGTGCGGGAAGCCGCCAAGCTGTCCAGGGACGACCTAGGCCCAGGTATTCTTGGCGGGTGCTGCCGTGCTGCCCTGCCCCACAAACCTTGGCCTTAGGACCCTTAGGATCCAGCTCAACCTCCGCCAGCTTCGCCTCTGCTGTGTAGCCGTGGCTTCAGGCTACGCCGCTGCGCTCGTTTTCGAGGGCCAGGCCGATCCCTCATCGATGGTCTCCGTCTTCTCCTTCCTCAAGGCAGAGAGACCAATGTCTAAGAGCAGTTGTCAGCCCGTGGCTGCTTTATTTCGGAAGCACAACCTGTCGCATTGCCAGGGGTCCGGCTTCTCTGTGGAGCACCAGCCTTAGTTTGGATTACCCCGGAAGGCGATCAAAAGCATCCAAAGTAAAGATGACTTCCTCCGATGGCTCCGAGCTGTACCGCAGAACTGAGTCCAAATTTGTCCAAAGACCAGGCCCGCAAGCGGCACATGTAGCAGTAGCAGCATTAGCACCAGGAGAAACAGCAGATGTAACCACCGTGGTAGCAGCAGGAGCAGTGGCAGCAGAAGTTTCACGGGCAAGAGGTGGCTGGGACCTTGGCAACTTAAAGCCCCAGGGCAGCTGGGAGCCAGCTTGATGTCAATCCCAGGAACATTGAAGCTTCTCGTAGCTTTTCTGGTCCTCCTCGTTCTCTTGCGCGATGGTCTTTGACATTGCCTCGCGACACCGAATGCCCCGGAAAAAAGATGCTTCAAGGCCTCGGCTCTCAGCAGACAAAGACCGAGGCATACCGAGGCAGATCGCTGCATTCCGCGGAGGTATCTCTTCCATCCAAAGCCATCCAAACAAAATATCACAAGCGTCACGAAACCCGACATTGCAACCTTCCATGTATTTTGGCTGAAGGCAAGGCTTAAAGCTATTGGCTCCTTGATGTAGAAGTTTGTGCAAAGCTGGCCCCTGCCTTCAAAAGATCGACGACGGACGACACCGCATGCGTTTGCAGGGCCTCTGCCTCTTCGGACCTTCTACACAGGACTCCCGACTGTGTTTGTTCAGTTCGGGAACACCCTGTGGGTAGATTCCTAAGGGCTCTCGGCTTTTAAATGCTTAATAGGAGGGCGCCGAGTTGCGGCCACCGCCCCTGTAGTATGGCACCGTCGCTTGGGCTTGCGTTTGTCGCTCTTGTTGGTATTTCCAATCGAAGAGCAAGCATGCTGAAACCTGTGGAGGTGACACCATAATTTATTGAGGTATGGTATATTAAACACCATGCATGGCAAAACCCTGCCAAACCAGCGGCGGCTATCTGCATCAAGGAATGTTAGCTTCACCCAAGATGCCTTCAGTTGATCTACCCAGCCACTGGCCACTTTGGGGAGGCAGCACATAAAACTAAACCCAAGATGCTTCCGGTTTCCCCACGAGACTGGTCCAACCTCACTGCCTGAAGCCCGACTATCCTTATACACTGCTTGCGTCTGTGTAGTCTAAAGTTTAATCGGATCTGAAATTCACCAAGGGACTTCTTCAGTGCAACATCTCCCTCGGCAACATGGCCGGCCTCATCAGGTCCAAGACGCACAAGCGGTGAAAATCACCACATAAGCGAAGTGTACGAAGTGGCTACCGGCCTGGAGCCAGGGAAGCAGCCCCAGACACAGGAACCTTAGCAGACTCAGCTCGCGGGGACCGAAACTCTGTTCACGATGCTGGGAGGAGGTCAGATGACTCGACAGGCAACATTAAGCTGTCACTTGCCGGAGACGGCACGGCCTGGTGACAAGGACGGGACAGCCGCGTGACAAGGACTTAAGCGTGGTTGGACCAGATTTTGTCAGGTCTGGCAAAAACAGTCTGAATCTTTTGCAACAGCATGTCTGTGCATAGCACAGGGAACGAACGAACAGCGTGGACAAGATCGAAACTAAGAGTCAAAAAGGCAGCCAACAAGAGGAAACCGCAGGTCAGTTAGGTGCGGAGTGTGTCATTGACGGTTTCGTGTCGTCGTGTGCTACGATAGTCTTGCGTCTTGCGTTGCAGGACTGTGGGGAGATGGTTCGTGAATCGGATCGACGAACTAATGCCTGGCTCTGTACCAGTAGTAAAGCATAAGAGCCAAGGCAAATCGCAAACTGTGTCAGCGGCGCAACAACCGACCACCAAAAGGCATCAAAATTACAAGTTTCGTACCTAGATAAGGTGCATATTTGCATGCCCTTCTTCGACTACGCAAATGACTTCCATGTGTTCAAGAGCAACGTCCGGCAACTACCTTGCAGACGCTAGGCATCGTCTGTTTGCTGCTTACTTACGGCTGGTTTCTGGTGACAGCCAGCGACAACAGCAGCAGCAGCATCAGAAGTCGTGGGCTGAGGTTTCCCATCACAGCTGCTTCGCTACCTCATGACCATGGTGGCCCTTCACCAGCAGCAATGCGATGTCAATTGACCTCTGAGCGCCATGCTTCATTGCTATGCCTCAACAAGGCTCTTCCGAAGGTCCAAACTTACCACTGGTGCAGCAAGTAATAGAAATGGGGGGCTATGGATAGAAGTGGAAGTGCAGTCGCAGACTTCTCTAGGCGCCCACTAGCTATGAACCTCAAGATGACCTCTGACCACTGCGGATGCTGAAGGGAAAAGATCAGGAGTGCAGGGACCAGGAATGTCAGGTCCTGTCGATCCTGACCGGGACCACATGCCACGGAATCTTACTTTCCGGATGTGAGTGCTGTCCTCAACGCAAAGGAACCGAGCCCGTTTCCACCCAACCCGAAGTGCCCAAAGAACCGAAAGCGTCCGATGCCACGCCTCAGAAGGACGGCCACTATCGGCACATGGCCAGAGGACTCCTGCCCGGGCCAAAAGAAAAGAGACCCAGAAGAGGATCCGACGTCACGATGGGCGCAGTCCTCGGCCGTTGGCCGAAAGAGTCCCCCAAGCCTCCCCTCCCTAAGCCGTCGCAGGAAGTGCTTTGAACTTCGGATCTGTGTACTTCCTGCAAAGCTTTGTGGATTTGCACGAAACAATCCAATCTTGCCCTTCGAAGCTCAACCTAAAGCTCTCCGACAGCCTTGTATATCTGTATATGTACATAAGACAACCTGTAAAAACCCTAGTCCGCACTCCAGACTCCAGCTGCTGTGTTTTCCACACCGCGGGACATCTCCGGGCAAGGGAGCCTAGAGGCCTAGAGCGCAGGAGGCCACGCTCTACCGAAAATTTGCAGAGCTCGGATACCGGTCGGAGACCTCGGACTCGGACTCCGAGGTCCGACAGCAAAGCCTCCACAAGCCCTGCCCCGATCATCGGCCCAAGCAGCCGACCCACCACAGTCACCACAGTCACCACAGCACCAAGAACCACTGGACCACCCTCGCGCATACGCCGAAATACGCAAAAAAAAAACCTTTCAGCCCATGGGCGCATGGCCGGGGCCAGTGAATTACTCGGCTCCTCTGACCCGGTCAGAGGAGAGTGAAACGGGAAACCCGGGCCTCAACCAGCTCTGCGCAACTGATTCCGAGGCGAGCATCGGGTGCTTCCCCCGCTACCGTCTGTAAACGGATCTCGAGCTCAGGTGACTCAAAAAAACTGGGACCACGGCTCATCCAGGCCATCGGGGGACCAAAAAGTGCAGATTTTTGAAAGATAAGTTAGCGTTTGCTGAGGCACCTGGAAACCAGGAGGAAGCGACGCTTCCCGTGCTAGGGGGGCAGCTCTTTGCCACCGTAAGTAAACCGATTTACGCGTCGTTCGTCGATGACCCACATTTTGTGGGCTTGTGGGTCTTGCGAAAACAGTTCTGTGACCTTCAAGTTGCGCGATTGGCTGCAGTGTTACACTTAACAACAATGTACAAAGAAGCGATCACTCAAGTTCATCGACACCCAAGTCGACTTGGTCACGCTCTTCCCAAAGCTCAGATTCGGCAAAACTCAAACAGCTGAGGAGTCTCCGACACGGAACACGGATGACGGTGCTGCTCTCGTCTGCTAGAAAGCCACGAGAGCCCTCAGCAGTGAACTCATCCTCGCATTAGGATCTACAGGGCTGCGCTGACGCGCGCAGTGCAGCCTCGCATCCTCACGTGTCTCCTGGCTTCGGGCCCTTGGGTCTTGCCTGAGCAGCCCGGGCCAATGAGCAGCCCCTCACGGCCCTCACCCCTCAGGGCCCCGGGGCCCCTCCGAGGATCCAGCAACCAGGTTTGACACACCCGGGCCTCGACGAAGGAACGAATGTCATTGAACCTGTTGAACAACTCCTCCACACATTGCCAAACACTCGGGGCCCTGCTCTCGGTTCGTTTCCGACGCTGCAACGCCTCCTGCGCCTGGACAGTCACGCAAGACCCATACTGCACGAGCTGCACGCCGGATCGGAGATCGGAGCAGGAGCTGCACCGCTGAGGCCATGCACTGCAGGGTTGCCCGGGCGGCCATTTGCCCCAAGAGACGGCTTTTGGCCTCGGAGGGCAGGGTCTCCCCCATCATCAGATGCGGCGGGGGCGGCTGAAACTCTGACTCTCGCCTGAGAGCCCACGAGCCGCGACGTCCGCCTCGATGCCGTTCCTGGCACGAACACCGCCTTTCCAAACGCCCGAAATCTTCCTCAACACCATGACAGAGGCTCCTGGGAATCTGTGTCTGTGTGGCCTCCAAACCTGGCGATGCATGCGTCACGAGGATCTCAGCAGCCACTAGCTGAACATGATTGCACATGTCCCACATCTCACTGCAAGTGAATATTGAAAATGGATCGTGCACTGTTCCCCGACTTGTTGGTGGTTCCTCTTCCGTATAGCACGAACAAGCGCTCGGACGTGCTAAACGGTTCTTCTATGGTGCCTGCTGGCTGCACAGGAGCATTCAAAGCTGCATCTGGCAGACCAGATATGATGCACCGCCCAGGGCTTCCACAGTGGGCGCTGGGACAACTGCAGACAAGATATTCTTCATTGGCAGCTTTCTGCCTTGGTGCACCTGTACAGAGGAAGCGCTGTCTTGGACAGGAGACTACTCACGCAGGCTCCGCTTCACACCTCCCACACGCATTCTGGACACTTGGCTCGTGCAAACTAGGCTTCTGCCCTTGAGGCTTCAAGCCAGTAATACTTGGCAACGACTTGGCTTCACAAGACAGCTCGGCTGCAAAAAAAGAGCGTTCGATGAGGAGCCTCTATGCGCCGGAAACATTGCCAAGACAAATCGACGTGCCAAGTTCCGGTCTTGAGTAGGTAGGAATTCAATTACTTTAAACGCTCGCCAGCTCCCTCACAGTGCTCAAGAGTCCAAGCTCAGACGCTGGATCTGAATCGCGCTTCGAGACTCATGATGGGGACGCAGGCCAACTGCTGCCACACGCCACGTCATGCCTCGGCTAATACTCGTCATACCCTCCCCTCTGGGGGCCGAGTCCTTCTGAAGCAGCCGACAGAGCCAAACCCAGAATCTTTCCCAACGAGGCATGGTTGCTGGCCGTCATCGCCGTCTTCCTTTCACAGGATGCGAATTCGGGATCCCGTGCTTTCTCAGCCCACACCCCCCGCTACCCACCCAACAACCGCGACAGATTCGAGCAGGGCGTATTTGGGGCAAAGAAGTTCTCACTGAGGCACCCATCAACAGTCACGGTGAGCTGGCCGGAATGGCGCTCCAGAGCGACATCGTGCCATTCTCCACACCACTCTTGGGGCCTCAGATTGAGAGCCGTGAGCCGCACCTGCGAGGCCAGGGCCAGGGCCAGTCCACGACCAAGGCACTCCATGACCTCCCCCGGGAAGAGGACGGCTGAGCCCCAGTGTGCGCCAGACTTCAGGATGTGGCTGCCCTGGCGGTTCACCACCTGGCAGGCACAGGTCAACATGTACAAGCACGTAATCGCAGAAGCATCTTCGGCAGCACCCCTCTCCAAATCCCGTAAATCATCGAAACTGCAGCCGTGCGGCAAAGCCTATTTGGTCAAGCCAGCTTCCGTCACAGTCCATCTGGTGGGACTGAAAGTAGGGATGCCTGGCTCCCTTCGGCGCCGTGTCCCAAAAAACAAAGAGCACAGCAGTCAACTCCGAATGAGCCACCCCTTGGAGTCAGCTCTCCCCTCACCCATCCGAGAAAGCCGCCTCAAAAAGCATCAAAAAGAACGGCTTTTACTAGTCTTGCAGAGAGCGGCGGAAGCGAGTGCGCACTGAAAAGTTCCCAGGAAGCTGAATCGGCCACTTGATGTACTCATTCGCACCTTTCATGAGGAAAGCACCGTCCACAGTCCTCGGAAGCTCACAGGCTGCGCCATGCTCGGCACACGGAACTGCTTGCGACCAAGATTCCCATAGCATCCAGAGCTGCAGTAAGCACCATCGACAAGCTTGCCCAAGTGAATTCCACAGCGTCTGTCTTGGATTACCAGCTGCAGCTCCACATCGTGCGAGTTTGCCACCTGTCCTTCAGCGACAGAGCACAGTGTAAATGAAGCTCAGATGCATTCCTCACTACTCGTTGCTTAGGACCTACTTTTGAGGATGCCATGGCATCCAAGTCTCGCAAGCAAGTGCTGTCAGCCAGGACTTCTGACCCGCAAATGAGCTCCTGTCTCCAAGACAAAGCTGCACATGCTGCACAACACGGTGAGACACAGTGAGGCGAGTCAAGTACATCCGAGAAGATTTCTGCGATTCTGCCAGACCGGAACCAGCCTGCTGGTAGGCGGGGACGTCCTGGCACCTCTCCTCAGAGACAGAAGCACGTCTTTGCCGCCCTTCCGTCTTTCTGAGTTCTCTCCATGCCGCCATCGGTCGATCTCTTCTTTCAGCTCACCGACAGTCAGTGTCTCCACACGCTCCGCTCCGTCCTCGGGCTCTGGGACGATACTTTAACTATAAAGGCTACAATTCGGCTACAATTACAATAACACCACTTGCAAGTCGGAACCCATCAGCCAGACACCGTGTAGCGGAAGGAAGCGAGGCAGGGAAACAAAGCATCCGGTCCGATTCACCTGCAGACAAGGAGCCAAGATCCTGCCGCAGGCAGCTTCAGCGAGACATGCAGAAAAGGGTGTAGAGAGAATCTGATTACTCGTGTGCTTGCAATAAGAGCACTGAATCTAGAAACGATGGAAACAATATGATTCTGAATGGCATTCCAAACGCACAAGGCGAAACAAGGTTTTCATGACACGTCGACCAACATGATGCCTTGATGCTTCCGCACGACAAAGCTCCAATTTCAAGCATGTCTCTCTGCAGGCAAGCTGATATTGAGCGATGCTGCCCTCACTGCAGTCGTTGCAACAGTTGTTACCACGGGCGACTGACTGTGACTTCTCCACTGATGCTTTGCTTTTGCTACTACTTGTTCTCTTATCACTGTGCGGCTTTGCCCGAGCCCTGCTGTTCGCTTTGCTTCTGTCATCCTTCCTCCTGACCCCGCTATCGGCAGCAGCCTCATCAGCTGTACTAATAAGCCATTCGCGTGACTGTTTAGATTCTCTTTGTTTCCTTGTAAGTCATAGTACTCATGTGCTACTGAATGTCTCTCTAAGAACTACTGTGACACACTGCTGTTGCTATCTGTATTTGTCGTCCAGGGCTGGTTGCTCGATTTCCCTTCTAGATTTCAGAGAGTCTAGGCCGCGAGTTGCACGCAGCGTCGACTGACCACGCAGCATAGCGAATCCTTCGAGAGAGGGCAGGGCTTCCATTGTCAAACTGTTGCACCTTTGGTTCAGGGTTCTTCCTGGCATCTGCCTCCAAAAAGGTGGTAGATGCCATTGAAGAAGAGTCGTGGGATCGGCGGTTTCAGGCCAAAGTGGAACGCCCGGCCGCATTTGACAAAAACGGCCTCATGGACGAAGGCGATTCAACATCGTTCAGTTTTGCGTTCTGTTGCGTGCTAGAGTCTCTAGTGTTCTTCGTTTTGGTTTTCCATCTGTCGATCTGGACAAACAGTCCAAGCCGACACACTAAAAGAATACGACCCTTGACTGAAATACTTTTCCGCTTCAATATTAGTTTAAAGCACCACCCGGCGAAATGACGGCATAGGTTGCAGATGTAAACACGATCACTACTGCATCTTACAGTCCAAGCCTAGAAGTCATGAAGCGCACCTTAGAAACCAAAACACTCCCAGACGACCTGAAGGGCTGCAGTCTAGCTACTCTGCGATATCTATTCTTGCTCAGGCAGTGGAAGCCGTGCAGCTAGTTGGCTGACGCGAGTGATCAATCTACCGGTCAAGAGTTGCTAACAAAACACAAGAATGAAAAACATGTGGCAAGAAAGCAAAAAGCCGACTTTTAAAAAATCCTTCCAAGTGCAGCAGCTCGTATGGGTACAAGCTCGGGTCCATTTGCAGGATGCGGGGACCTACGAGCTTGGGGTTGTAAACCTCCTCTCTGGTCCCGTACCGTCCCACATCCACCGCACTCTCGCAACGGCACTTCACGGCACCGTCCCCTTTACCGTACCTTCCGTATTTCTCTCTGTAAGTGCCACAGCCACAGCTTTCTCCCAGCATGACTTTGGATGAGCTTACACAACTTGAAACTGTCCACAGACTGATCTACTAGGGCCGCGACACGATGTGACATTGAAACATTAAAGCACTCCATCAGCAGGTCGTATATTGGTGCACAGGTGAGCTCTTTCCCTCAAAGACGGAGCAGTGAAATCCCACCACGTTTAACAACAAACAAAAATGCGGTGAGATGGGAACAGGACTGTCGTCAAGTATGACATTACAGCCTCCTTGAAGCCTGGAAACCGATCCACTTCATTCGAGGTCCTCTCCCCCGTCAGTCGCACCACAGTGACATTGGCCGAGGAAGCCTGTCAAGTGCTTGTCACACACACCGTTGCAGGAATCACCGCAGTTGCGCTCTGGGCGCAATCCTGGCCCGGAATGTCGATCTCACGGACCTTACTGCGCAGCGAGGTTCTTGGAAGGAACAGGAAGGTGCAGTGCACGTATCCGCCCTGAGACCTCAGACACCGGACGTAACTGATCTTCTGGGAAGCGCATCCCATGTGGAGTCAGCCGAAGCTTTTCGGACGTGTAGCTCGATGGCTCTCGAAGCGCTTGGCTCCGCTCACGACCGTTCTTCGAGAGGTGCTTCGAGTGCAAATGCAGCGGAAAATCAGACGAGTCGTCACAAGCTGGGTTCTGGATGTCGATGTGAACCGGCAAATGGTACATACTTGCAAGTATGCAGTGCACCTGAGGCAGTCATGGCCGCCGTAGTTTGCACAGAGGCTCCGTGCTTCACCTAGGCCCGACTTGAAGTGCCCAAGTGCCTAAGAGCAACTGAGATCAATGGCCAACGAGAACTAATGATTCGATGATAACACTTCGGGCATGGGCACAGCAAGCAACAAGCACTGTAATCTTGAGTGCTCGTTTGACTGTTCATGCTCTTAGAGCAAAGAGTTGCAAGACTCAGATCCTGTTACGTTCTGAGGTCGGAATTCAGGGATTAAGCTATGGGGGTTTGTTGGCAAAAGCCCGACCAGTTCCTCACATGGGGACATCAGCCCCAGGCCACATCGCCAGCATTCTTGAGCAAGCCGACCAGAGGCCTAACCAGTTCAATAAACCGAGGCGATTCGACAATGACACGCCCGACGGACTCAAACAGATTCGTGACGGAGTTCACACTGACAGCAGCACCTGCACCTGCTGAGGCCATCACTCGGACTTTCCAGGATAATACAAATACACAAACCAACCGAGGTAGCGCACCTGAACACAGTTTTCTTCTCGGGGGGCAAGCTGCTGCAGTCAATTCACAGTGATTCACAAGGCATGATCCTTTCATACAGCGCTTCTACTCCTTGCTTCGAGCTGGTGTACCAGTCATCACGATTCAAGTGAAGCAGTGAACTTTAACTGAACCAGGAGTGCCTCTGCCCCCTTGAAGGCGTCTGGCCGCAACAGCAGAGCCTGGTCTGGGAAATAGCGTCTCCCCCGGCTCCCTCAGCCTCTACTCCCGGTACTCGGCCCTACGAAAGCTTTCGGCCATCCGCCTCCAGAGCGGCAACCCCCACGCCGAAAACGTAGATCCCAACCTGCCAACTGGACATCGTGGATATCAGAACCTCCCACTACTGGCCGCCAATCAGTGATGGAGGTGTTTGTGCTGCGTGCAAACACTGTCATCGTACTTACATCTGTGATGGAAGTAAAATGGAACAAGAAGCTAGAGCTGCCAGATGAAGCAAAATTCCGGTTAATCGTGAAGGTTTTCGTGGTTGACCCCTCTGCACGCAAGGAATCAACTTTGTCCTGCTCCAGCATGTGGATGGCTATGTGCAGCCATGGGAAGCCCCACATTCTCTCGATGAAACCCCACCTTGCGACTCGGCAATCTGTCAGAGACTGCAATCATGCCATGTTTTCTGGGACATCTCGCAGGCAGAAGTTTCTGTCTCGACTCTGAGAACACCGCTCGAATCCAACAAGGCACTCCACGAGGGACAAGACCTGAACACTCTGGAAACATGGGAAGAACGCACTGTCTGCACCCATAATATTGCCAAACATGGACTGCCGAAGGCGGTGGCCATCGCTGAGCTCAGAAGACTGCCAGCAGTGGTGACCTTTGCATCGGCGAAAGACTGCCCAGTAGCCGCGTCTTGCTGACAAGATTAGCCGAGCACTACATCTCAGCCCATTCCGAATGCAAGCTTCCCGGCTCTTGGCCAAACCCGAGCCTACAACAGCCCGGGGCACATGCCAAGCCGTACGTGGCTTTCTCTGCAGCCCTCTTTGAAGTCCGGGCCTTACGGCAGAATGCGAATTTGCAGGTTCTGGAGAGTGGATGGAAACCAGGCTGCACACCATGATGCCGGCTAGAGCAGTGGCTAAGAAGACCTCAGCCCGCACTTCACTCCCGAGAGTTCTTCCCAGACACCGCAGACCTAGAAGCGAGGCCACGACCCCAGGAGCCTGAACTATGAACAAAGTCCAGACCTGTCCACGAACACAGAATCCAACAAAGGCAAGTGCACAACGCGTCCTCTGTGTTCGCCACCGAGTTCCCGGCTCCACCATGCTCTAGCCTGTATGGCAGAGTCGCGACCGTACTCACCTCGAAGTTCTTGGAAGTTGGGCATTTCTTGCTGCGCGAGCCCAAGACCAGCACCAGCACAGTCTCAGCAGCGATGACAATCGCCCCACCTGAGCCACGGTGGATCTGCAAAAGCACCCGCAGCCCCAGAGTCTCCCAAGGAGCGGACGTAAAAGTACGCTTTCCAAGGCCCTGTGCACCACGTGGCTGAACATCACGAAGGTCAGCAGCGCCTTGATGCGGCATGAGATCGTTTTACAGGCATGCCTGAAAAGGTTCCGGAATGCAGTACCGCTCAGGTGAGCTTGTGTGAAAAAGCCGGAACCGAATTACCCTCAACATCCCATCAGGTCAGATTTCAATCTCCAGTACAGCAAGGGAGACCCCGTCTGGAAACTGGGATGCCAACATTGCTCATCACTGCAATCACCTGTCGTCACGGCCGGCAGGGATCATCAGTTCATGCCAAAATAGTTGGATAAAGCTGGTAGACTGCAAGCAAAATGCCATTCAAGACATGTACGTATGCAAACACAGTCATGCACAACTCAGCCCAAGTCGCAGTCGTGGAGAAGATGTGCATCTGAAGCGTCAGATGTGCAGTGAAGGCTAATGAGTACCTCTCCGAGGAACAAGAACATGGTACAGACAAAGACGAACTGAGACAACAATCTAGCCCTTAAACTTTTTAAGCCTTAAACCTTCAAGCTGCCCGGTCGTCGTCCTTTACTGTTCATTCGTCTTGGTCACTGCTTCAGGAAAGCACAGACCAGTAGCCTTCACTCGTCTCATCGTCTCATTGTCATCGGCATCGTCACTGCTGGTGTTGGTGCTGGTGTTGGTCTTGGTGTTGGTATTCTTCTTCTTCTTCTTCTTATTTTTCTTCTTGCAGTTGCTCCAACTTGTTCGAAGCCCTGCAACGTGCTTGATCAAAAATGCCGGCAACATGGAGCAGGTACTCACAACACACACCGAAGAGGTAGTTGCTGCTGCAGTTGCTGCTGTTTTCGAAAGTGCTGCTGCAGCTGCTGCTGGTGATGTTGACTTTGCTGCTTTGCTGTTGGCTGTTGTTCGTTTGCGGTTGCTGTGTCGTGAACGCTGTGGCAGTTGCTGTCGTTGTGCTTGCGCTTGCGGTCGCAAATGCTTTTCTTGATGTTGCTGCCATCGCTGCTGTTATGGTTGTGCAGCAGGTGGGCAATGCTTGCAACCGGTCGAGGGCTCACATACAGCAGGTGACCGCGTAGATCGCCATCACCTGATCAGCATGCCAACTCTTGCCGTCTGCTGGCAGCATGTCGCAAGTGAAATGCAAACGACAGCATTCCACCCCATCCGACAAGCCATCGGATTGCCAGGCGCTCATGATCGACTTTCACTGCAGGCAGAGCTGTCCTTGGCGCCATAGCCAAAGCGCAGCCCCAGGTACAATAGCAGCGCCCCGGCCACTGGTATGGTTGTCAAGACCTGCCACAGCAGAAACAGGACGACAACAGATCAGTACTTGGAAGAGAAAAGTTCTGAACGTGGCCGCACGACGCTCCAGAACTCGCCCACAACGCCACTTACTAAGTAGTTGGGCTCGGGATGATCCCATGCCTGCGAATGCCAATGGGTAAGTCGAAACTCGCACAACGTTTCAACTGGCGAAACAGAAGACAAGGGAGCCGACCGACGGCAATGTGCCCCAGAATCCTTCCTGCTGGTTGTCCGGGCTGGCCTCGTCCAGGTGCATACACAATTAGCTTCGCTTTTGAGTTGACACTTCTGCGGGCCCGGCGCTGCCGAACGGAGGCATCTTGCTGGACAGGTGAAGGGCCAGTAGTGCTGCGCACCAAACAGCAGGCACAGCGGCGGCAACAGCCGCTACCTCAATGAGGGCTGTATACCAGTGTCAGACATGGTGTCACCGAGAAAAGCAAAACTGAAGAGATGTGCTTGTTCTCTGGCCTCATGGAAATGCAAAGGCTCAGCCTGCATCCCGGCCCCGAGAGCGATGGAAGCTCGCAAACTTGGCCTACCATGCACCCTGCCGTCCCAGTTTCTTTGCAGGGAGAAAACCCCGGATACCTTGCATGCATATATAAACTCGAGGAACGAGTATTCCATGCACCAACATCCCGAAACGATCCTGTGGGATACGCTGCCATGCTGCCATCCCATTTCGAGATCGACAACCATAAATGCTGCGAGCATCCGGCATTCATGTTCGTGCACCTCTACACTGTACGCCAATCTCGAAAATCCAATTGAAACATCCGCCTCCGAAATAACAAAAGCCAATTCAAAATTCAGGAGCTAATAACGGTCACATGCCTTCTTCCACGCCTGCCTCATGGATGGCATATGCCAAACCCGAAAACACACTATCGATGCCAAACCACACAACCCAAACCAGCAGCACGGCGACAGCCTCTCCAAACTTCAAACATGGACGGCAAACCCGGGACCCCAAACGAAACTGATGTTGGATGCTGAACCCGAAGTTTTGAAAAGAAAATGATCATAAATAGTGGGCTGACAAACCCTGCACTCCAGAACAAAAAACGATCGTGGTTGGCCAACCGAAACTCCCCCAAAAACATGTCTCACGATTCTGCTGCACCGAATGACACAGGGATGCGTACGAGCCAGAGCCCATCGAACAGAACCATGCCAACGACGGTTGGGCCTATAATAGGGCCTATAACGCGGTTCTGAAACCAAGAGCACATCGTACTCCAAGGAAATGTAACAACCGAGAGCTTGCAAAATGTGATGAAGGCGTTGTGACTTCGCACATGAAAACAAGCAAAATTTCGAGCGAGGAAACGGGTGGAGTGTTTGGTGGAGTGCTTCTCAAATCTAGCTGCTGCGGGGCAGAAAAACGGTGCGGGTATAAGTCGGTTGTGTTAAGCATCAAAACTTGTCTGACGCTCAATATTGGTCTGTGAATCCTTCCAGCTGCGTGCTGACCTGCGACATGAAAAAGGTGGTTCCATGGTGCAAGTGCTGCCACGCCCTTCAACGTGGTGTCTTCGAAGCTTTTTCCAAAATTTTGTGCCAGCTGCGAATGCCTTGACTTTCACACACCCAATTCTCAAGCAATCCATTTCTCTTTTTTCTAACAATCATCCGCATCCCAGCCTTCTTTCCAAATTTCTTGTCGTTTTTCGCCTTTGAAACCCTTCGAAGATCGAAACCTGCTTTTCTTTCAAAGTCTGTGCGGGGAAGTTTTATTGGCTTTTGTCAGATTATTTGTCCAATATCACAAGATTCCTTTTCAAGCATTCAACGTTTTATCAACCAATCAAACACCACCCAAAAAATTCTGCAAACTTTTGTTAGAGGGTACTGCACTCGGCCCGACGCAATCCAAGCAATAAAAGTAAACTCAGCAGACAAAAATTAGGGCGAGTCACAAGATCGAAAGGACGTAACGCGAAGCTTGGAGCAGGTGTGGACAATGCGGCACGCACGAAGAGTAATGTACGCTGCGGACTACGGCACTTAGCAACGATGGAAAGAAGCCAACGTCGTCACTGGTCAATCCAGGCAGAAGATAAAACTCAAACCTTGCCTCCCAAGAACCTGTTTTCCAATCGTTGTGCACACCGACCCAAAAATCCATGGCAACGAAAGCAAATCAGCGGGTCCGGAACGAACCAAGACAGAAGGAATCAGCGAACTTCGAGGAACCTCTCAAGGTCTCAGTAAAGGGGCTTCCTCTTGCAAATTCAGGAACATTCGAACTCGAGGTGAACTTAAGTTTCAAGATTGTTCCAATGTCGAGACTTTTCCAATCCAATTCTACAAGTTCGAAATTTCGGGTTCAACCGAAAGTTCCAACATTCCGGAACCCCGCAGTTCCAAGATGTTCAAACAGTAAATCCAGAATTCGTTGATCACATCGTACTGCTCAAAAACCAGTTATCAAAAACCAATTATTTTAGCAGAAAAGAACAGGATAAGCAGAAAACAAGAGAACAAAAGAAATACAAAGTGGCTACAAACTTTGAAAAAATGGCTGAAACAACAAAAACAAGTTCCAACCAAAGGCAAACGTGGCGTTTTTCAGACTTTCCGAACATGGCAACCTTCAAAACTGTTGGTCAAACGACTTGCGTGCCACAATTACATGAGCACGGAGGCCATCTCAGAAAGTAATACATGCATGGAAACCGAGAGCTGGCTCCTTATTTTCACTGGAAAAGCTCGACGCTCGAAAACGTACCTTCATACTCAATCTATTCCGACTCGAAATATGCTCAAGTATATTCACGAATTAAAAAACATTCAATTTTTCAATGTCTTGAACAGAAACGGCTGCTCTTAAGGAGGAAACCATAAAAAAAAAACCCAAAAGGGAAAAACTGTAAAAGAAAAACTCTGCACGCATGACATGCAAACGCACTCAGACGAAGCCCTCTTTTTTTCCACGGTGACCTGGGGTACCGAAAGTGTATGGACAGATTTTTTATCTGCCGGTTGCGTTACCTAAAAACCTACGGCTGGAAGAAGCGGAATGACGTTCGCTTCATGCACGGGTGCCGGACATGAAGTGCAGCTGTTACGTTCCTCTCCATGACATGTCAACCGAAAATGCATTGCTGTAAACAGGAACCGCCACGGACAACACTTTTCCTTTTTCTAGTCCTACAAGACCCGAAAAAGCAGAAGGATTCTTGTTCAAGACCTTAACGGACTATCAGCGCACGCACTGACGGCATCCACAAAATTTCAATATTTCTCAAAGGCAACTCGCACTCAGTGCACTAATGTTCCTCAGAGGTGGTATAGAGCGTCTAAAAGGATCTTAGAAGAAACAAACGAAATTTCAAATAGCAAAATTCTACGTTTCCAAAATAGAAAATGAAAAATCGAAGAGAATGTTTTTTTTGGCAGGTACGGGCCTCGTCGGCTGCGGCTGCAGCTCTCGGTCCCAATTAAACTAATCGAAACCAACAAACACAAGAAAACAGCGGTGAAACAGAGAAGCGAGTTACTTAAGTACCTGCTGCAGCATGCGGACTTTGTCAGCAGCGGCTGTTCAGCAACTAGGCGTAAGTTCCTCTCAGCGACTCAGCAGAAGTGACAGTGGGTCGGCACCCAAAGCCACCCAAGACAACGNCCCCGCATCTTGTTTCTTGCGAGTCGTGCACACCAAAGTCCAAGGGCAAAGTCCAAGGCGAGCCAAAGAGGCCCGACGGGCATGCGAACCCGAGGAGGCGTGGTGCCACCCTGCGGTTACAGCGACGGCCCACATATCACACACTTTGCGTCAAGACAGAGTGCAGGGTGAAGAGGGCAAACGCCGTAACCAGACGGTGGAGACCCGCGCTGTCACCTGTTAGGAAATAAGAGTCTCGTGCCGCGCAGATAAGGCGAGACCACTTCCAGGGGCTCAGGCCATCCATGGTAGCCCACAATCCAGGGCCGGATGCCGGCGG
>BGNK01001844.1:22808-122364 GCA_003297005.1 Symbiodinium sp. clade A Y106 | reverse complement strand
GGGAAAACGAGCTACGCATAGTGAGCGCAAATGGTGAGGGCCGGCGTTAAAGCAGTATCGGAAGCCGGCCCGTGAAGGATGCGCGAACGGACACAACGCACACCCTAAACCCCAAACCCCTAAACCCTAAACCCTAAGCCCTAAACCCTTAAACCCCTAAACCCTAAACCTTAAACCCCCAAACCCTAATAGCTCAGGGCACCCGCGGACTGAGGAGAAGGGGGTGTAGGGGTTTAGGGTTTAGGGTTGAGGGATGACCCAGACCCTATACCTAAACTCTAAACCCTCCTGAAGCCGATACCTTCAACCCGAAATCCTGTACCCTAAACTCTAAAGCCTCCCAAAACTATACCCTCAACCCGAAATCCTAAACCCTAAACTCTAAACCCTAGACACTCTTGGGTCAATGTCGAGGCTCCAGGGGGCGTCTTCTGTCTCGAGGCTTCGTCTGCAGGCCCGATTGCAAAGCCCCAACAGAATTTGGGGTTTAGGGTTAGGGTTTCGGGGTCTGGGGTTTGGGGCTGTAAATCTAGGTTAGACCCCCCCTCCCTGCCCCACGATTTTGTGATTACGATGACCCCCATCGTTGAAGGTCGCGGTATAAGGGACCGCAGGACTTGCACATCAACAGCATCGCGCCTGAAGGTCGAGAAGATCGAATCCCACGCCGTGCAACGCAGCTACCCTAGGCCCTACACCCTAAAACGCCCAAAACCCTGAACCTTGCAATGCAGCTATCAACCACTAGCTCCGCCAAAGCAGCAGCAATCGTGGCGACAATAATGACGGCAGTACAAACTGTCACAAGATTCATCGATCTAAATCATCATCAGAAACCGGCCCTAACACCTAAATCCTAAACACTCAAACCATAACCTAACCCTAGAATGCCTATAAGTTTCACGATTCGCTCCTTAATAAGGTAGGGCTTTGGTGGGTAAGCAAGATAATTAAACCCTACACCCGAAACCCTCAACCGTCTTTTTCCAGCTGCCTGCAGCATGCACGCCGCACTGTGGCCGAAAAATGACTCTGTCAGCAGCGTTGGCGTGCAAGTTGCTCCAAGAAGATCCAGCACCGTGAAGTCTAGCCGTTCTGGCTTTTCGGGCTCCCCTAAACCCGACAGGGCTTTTGGATTTACACAGATCTGGGGTTTGAGGTTTTGAGTCTAGGTTTGAATTAAACACTATACCCCTCAACTCTATTTGGACATGGAGTTGGCTGTTCAGGGTTGCCGAGGGCCTGTCAGTTCCCTTCAAACTCCAGCTGCGGTTATTTTTTTTTAAGCTCCTTTTTACGTCTGCCCGATCCTAGGGTCTAGGGCTTTTGTAGCCGTCGCGGCAGACGCACTTGCTGGTCATCTCAAGCCTGGGAGAAATACAGCAGCTTGCAGTACACGGTTCAAATCGTGCGGGGGTCAAGCGCAGTTGAATTATGGCTCAAAGCAATGTAGCAACCTACTAAAACCATCAGAGAGCTTCGGGGTAAATTATAGCAAACCACATAAGGATTTTGCTGGGACAGAATACTCAAATCAGGCCTCTACATTAGCTGTCAACACTGGCCTCTGCGGCAAAGCGCATTGAGGTCAAAGGATGCATGTGTGCCATTTTGGCCTAAGCTCGGACAGGGAAACCCCTGAACCTGTGAGGCTTGGCCTTTGCCCATTTCAACTACACGTAAATTCGGTGCAAGTGCAAATTGCTAAAGTTTTTATCACAAACACCACATACGACAACTAAAACCCGGAGCTAAGAGGAGGCAGAGTGACACCAAGAACAGGCGAGAAACATGTGCGTGCGCACTGGAGCGGATACTTTGAGGCTCCGGCAAATTACTACCCCCCGCGAAACCCCTGCAGATTTATTATCATCGCCAGCTGACGAAGCCTAACCCTCGTTGTAGAAGCGACAAAGCCGGAACATCAGTGCACCCATGCCCAAAAGGTACAGCACAAACACCCCACGCATTACCATTCTAGGCCCATGTTCCAACTTGCTCGAGTGTGCTGCAACCTACTTTGCCAGGCCACTGATCCTTTAACTACGTTCCTGTAACCCTAAACCCTAAATCCCAAACCCTAACCCTAAACCCTAAACCCTGCTAGCTCCATGACAAGTCCAACTGAAGCCTCCACCTGTGTCTTTATTCGGTCGCACAGTAGGTTAGACCATATCCCCCTTAGAACTATTGTTGGGTTCTATACTATGAACAAAAATAATTCCTAAGGAGACTAATTTTAGTAGATGGATATAAAGGTTTTTTCTTCGGTCCTCGTTGCAAGGATCCTCCACCTTTCGAGTTCAAGAACTTAGGGTTTGGGCAGGTTTCGGGATCATCTAGAAAGTACTTCCCTTCAGCGGCTTCCTGTTGTGTGCATGCCGGGTACCAAACTGGTAGGTTATGGGTTTGGCGTTTCGGGCTGAGGATTGCATTGAGGCTTGTGCTCAGGGCTAAACCCTATATGCCCTACACCCTGATGTCCTCCCCCGGATGCTATAGGTTTGTGCAAGGGCACCGCACTCCAGAGTTCAGGGTATCTCCTCTAGGATAGACGATCTCGTGACAAGCCACGGACCCGCCTCTCCTTTTAAAATGGTTTGCCGATGCAGCACCTGACATGTGCTATGAAGCAACACAGCAACCAGAGAAGAACGAGAGCTGACGCCCTGACAGTTATACAAGCCAAGGATGGAAGTAAACAACTTGGGACTGAATAAAGTACTTGTGAGGTTCTGCCGCAGGATCGGGCGACAGACTCCGCCTGATTAGCCGAACCTGCCACGGAATTACTGGTGATCGCATTGCTATCAAGATCCCAACTTCTGCCCATTTCGGCCAGGAAGCTCGTGCACAGCAGTCCAAAATTTTGCATCCCAGAGGGGGTCCATATAATACTACCATTATGGAATTAGGTCCCAAAACCATAGTAGAGATGGCCTTTGGGGGCTTAATTCCACAATGGCAGTGTATGTCAGTGTATGTGGGCCCTGTGGGAATGCGCAAGATACAATCACAATTCCTACCGCCTCACAGGAGGGTAGCCACGGGTGCCGAGGACACGAAAAAGACAGGCAGGTGGGTTCCAGTTCCAATCGCTACAAAGATCCACTGTAACCAACAATCCAAGCAAGCCTTGAAAGTCTGCAGCCTGTTGACATGCCTTGACTCAACAGTGGCTTCCCACCCTCATGAAGCAAATTGGATGCCTGACTATTTCCGCTGCTGTCCAGCATTCAAAGCTCATTGGGACGGGGTCACTAGACACCCTTCTAAACCTGCCCTAAGCCCGAAGACCTGAAGCCTTAGCCCCTAAGCCCTAAACCCACAGGGAATGCTCGTATAACTTAGATACTGACAGCGACTCTGCATTCTGCAGACTGCACAGTAACAATTCTTGTCGCCGAGAGACTCCACTAATGGATGTTGGAGTCTCTGACACGGGACTTTTTAGGGCCCCAAAGAAGCACATAAGCAAAACTAAGGATAGGGATATCCCATATAGACCCCCCCTTATAACGAAGCCCAATAAGGTAGAGATATCCCTATAAAATGCTTACCCCTAAACCCTAAACCCTAAATCCATATCCCACAAACTGCTTATGCTTATGTCCTTTTTGGGGTCCCTAAACACGACTTTTGGACCTCTTCAAGGCCGCGTGCATGTCGGTCGGAGTTTCAGAAAATTAGGGGTACCTTTAAAGGGATCCTTTAAGGGTTCCTTAAAGGGATCTATAAGGGTTCTATAAGGGTTCCTTGAAGGGATCTATAAGGGTTTGTACAGGGTTCTATACAGGGTTTAGGGTTTAGAGTTTCCGTACCTTATTTTGGCATCACTACAATAAGGATCCGACTATTTAGGGTACTATATTTGGGCCCCCTATTTGCGGAAACTGCCATGTCGATTCTTGCTTGCATGGTGGGGCTGGCCAGCCGATCTAGCAAGCTCGGGCCAGTCCTTCGCCAGGCAAAGCATTATAGAGGATGAGTCAAAGACGTGGTCAGACGGTTCGAGACCAAACCCCTATACCGAAACATTTCACCCAAGACCCTAAACTTTATACCCTGAACTGCGTATGCCCTGAAGGCTGCACCCAAAACTCGAAAGCATCAGCTGTCACAGGACGGTTTCCCTGAATCTTAAATTCGGTCCCCCAAACCCGAAACCCTGCGCTTTGTCCTATACCCTAAACCCTAAACCCTAAACCCCTAAACCCTAAACCCCTAAACCCCTAAACCCTAAACCCTAAACCCCTAAACCCTAAACCCCTAAACCCTAAACCCTCAAACCCCCAAAGGCCCAAACCCGGTCTCCCGCCCAAAGCACATCTTGTCAATGCACTGTGCAGACGCCATAAGCAAAAGCTCCCGCTGGAAATACTGGGGCGGTTTAGGGTTTAGGGCTTTGGCTTTTGGGTTTAGGGGTTTAGGGTTTCCATTAAACTTGTTTTTTGGTATATGGTGCTGTAATTTACATATTAGATACTATAACTAGCTATGGATTCTCGTCATGAACCCACACTTATACTTGTAGGACTTTGGGTATGTATATATAAATATATATATATATATATATATATATACACACACGTATTTGTAGAGAAAACATGCATATATATACATATATGTTATGTATACATATATATATATATATATATATATATATATACATGGGGCATTGGGCTCTCTGGGCAAAAAAGCCCGAAACCCTAGATGACCACCCCCACCCTCAAAACCCCACCGCTTTTCATGTAAGGCATGTAAGAAGAAATCACAATGCATAACCCTAAGGTTGCATTTGTGTTTAAGGTTCCGGTAGACGCAGGAATCCTTCCGGTTTTGGATTTAAGGTTTAGGGTTTAGGGTTTTGGGGTTTAGGGTTGTGTTTAGGGTGTGGGATTTAGGGTTTAGGGGTGCGGCATTTACGTTTAGGGTCAGCCTGTAGACCATCTGACGAACACAAAACAGGAACGAAACACGCAATCCGAACCGCTCCAAATCTGTTACCGCTGATGGATGCCCAGGAGGTATCAGATTTCTCATAGGGTTTAGGGTTTAGGGTCGTCAATAAACCGAGACCCTAGACTTCAACCGTTACGGAGATTCTTTCAGTCACACAGCATTAACAAGCCCTGAACCCTACACCTTCCTACAGTCTTGGCCGCTGGAGCTTACACACTGAAGCATCGACTCAAACAAACAGGAAAGCAAGGATTATCAGGGCTTTATGGCAGGGTTTTCAGGATGTTTTTCGATGTTGGGGGCTAATGGTTTTATTGGATTTGGCTTCGCATCCCGAAGCTGCAACAACCGGCTATGGCGAGCGTGGCTAGCACCTGTAACGATGGACGCAAGAAGCTTTTGCAGCTCGAGAAGCCTCTAAACCCTAAACTTTAAACTCTCAACTGCTTTCTTCGATCGGCTTGGAGTCTAGGGTATTATACAGGCTGCACCATACAGGCCAAACCGAAGCCCCTGCACGCAGCGAGGGCGCAAAGGATCACGAGGATATGGGAATTACATCTCAGTCGGGGTTTCATGTAATCACAAGAATTCACACAAAGGTAACCTTGTGTATAGCCCACATTCACGGCGGAATCTTTTGCAAAAGAATGGCTGGGTGGATGGATGTTGCCTTGACGGAATTCTCGCATCCGACACAGAGAATGGGCCCCCCTGTCTAACCCAAAAACGAACACGAGGGTTTAATGTTACTTAAGTTTCAATTTAAAAATAGCTATCCCGAAAAACCCTAAACCACTTCTCCTAATGTCAGGCCTAAGCTCGAACCCTAACACAAAAAGGGCCTTTCATCTGAGGGAAAGAAGTTGCATGCTGAACCATTTCATGGCTGCGTAGGATTCTGACGGATCTACCGGCGATTTGGCAAGAGTCCCAGCTCGGCGGCAGCCTAAATCTTACACCCTAAACTTTGTAAATAAAGAGGTGCCATTGAATCTTTCGGTGAAAGCGCACCTCCAATCTCCCACAGTTGTAACCCTAAATCAGGGCTTTTGAGTTTAGGGTTTAGGGCTTTGTGGCTAGGGCTTTAGAGTTTAGGGCTTTAGGGTTTGGGGTTCAGGGCTTGGGGGCTTGGGCTTTAGAGTTTAGGGCCTCAGTCGTGTTTACGGTTAGTAGAGTTTGATCGGGCTTCCTAGGCATAGAATGTGGTGGCTTGCTGAAAGCTCACGTAGTTTTCTCACAGAGCTGCGCCCGGCAGTTCGTAGCGGTGCAGGGCTTTGAAATGGTGCGTCCTTAGGGTTCGGGGTTTAGGGTTTATTACGGATTCATTACTTGGCTGACTTCTGAACCCCTCCAAAAACGTTAAACTTTTCGTCCTAAGAGCCAACCGGAAGAACGCCAAGGGATGTCCTTCTGAAGGAGAGCCGACCCCATCCCTTCATGGAGTGAAAGGCCTATATTGTAGGAACCTGATTAAGAAACCTTGGGCCTTTATTAGGGTCCCTTATATGAATCCTAATATTTTAGGGGTTGTAGGCCCGGGGTTTCTTAATCTGGTTCTTACAATATACATGTTTACAGTGTTTTTTATCGTTGCAGCTAGATTGAACCCAAACTCTACGTACCAGATCAAGGAGAATGTCAAAGAAAGCCCAAACTGTGGATGGCCGCCGTGCCGGCAAGCAAGCTTCAAGATTGGCTTAAAGAAGTCCGTTTCTGTTGCCATACCTACGAAGCCCAACTTGAAGGACAGTTCTGCTGCCTCTGTGCTGGGACTTTTTTTATTGAAACCGTCGCCGGAAAACCGTGCTAATACAAGATTGAATTGCTGTCACAGCACCTGTCCACGGAGTAGGCTCGGACTCAATCTTGACATGAAGGGTCTCCTGACCGCATTTGAGTTTTGTTGTAGTCTCTCTCTCTCTCTCAAAGCCTGAACTTGGAAAGCCTGAAACGCTCAACCACAAAACCGAATTGCACCAAAGTTCATAATCTCGAAACCACTCCGACCCGCTGAACGGCCCACCCCAAAACTGCTGCGATGCCTCGAGGGCTCGAGCCAGTGTCCACCAAAACCCTAAACCCTATGCCGCAAATTCCACAATAATAGGTAGCCATCACAGCACATACAGCAGGGGCGCTTCGGGTGCCGAGAGATTCTAAGTTTTAGGCTTTAGGGTTTCGGTGTAGCAGTCAGCTAGGAGAGTCTATTCGCAGGGTCCCAGTTGAACTGCTCGCTTCCGACAGCAGGAAAGCATTTCAACTCCATAAGCTTTGAAGTCTAGTGTATAGGGACCTTACAAATTAGAAGTTACAACAGAAACCCTAAGGAATCGCATGGGCAATTAGTCAAACTTCTACATTACAAGGGCATCATGGGTTTAGAAAAGGCGGTTTTGCACATGCTCAAACATCCAACTAGCTAGTGCTGAATGAAACCACATAGCATAGGCATGCAATGTCCTTGTCGTTGATCTCCATGTTTTCTTCCTCCTGGCCATCATCATCGGCGGCGAACCGCTCTTGTATCACCAGCCACTCCTGTTTGCCGATCATTAAAAAATTGGGCTTGCCCAAATCCTCAGACCATACCTTGAACTCTAAACTCTATGATTCTATGATACCGGGGTCTGAAACATTAGCATCCGCTTTTTTCGGCCATGACTATGGGTGCATAACCAAAACGCAACCAAACCACAAAGGACTCTTCAATCTACTAGGCTAGAACTAAGATGCTTCTAGCAGAATCCGGGTTAGGGCGCATACAACCCCACATACGTGCAGCTAACTAAATCCACGGATCCTTTACGGCGAACATGCTCCATGCTGCTACCTTCACCCGTAACAGTGAAACCCATGAGCCGTTTAGGGTTTGGGGTTTAGCCCAAATCCCAAAACCCTCAAACCCTACCCCTGAACCCTTGATTTCCGCAACCCTACACCGAAACCCAGAATATCTAAACCAGAACTAGCGTAGGGTTTCGGGGTCTGTTTGACAGTAATCCTTACTGGAACCCTGAGGAATAGTAACTGTAAATTGTAGCCAGTCAAGCTGATATTATACTAAGCTCAAAACACTCACCAAAAACCCTAAACCCTAAAACCTAAATCCCTAAATCCATGAACCCTATAGGCCCTAAACCGTAAAACCCTAAACCCTAAACCCCTAAACCCCTAAACCTCGAGTCGTTTTGCTGAGGCTCATTGAGCTCGTGCAAGTTGCTAGGCATCGCCATGAACTTGACCTTGACTTCTCTAGGGTCTAGGGCTTACGAGTTTAGGGTTTAGGGTTTACGGGTTTCGGGTTAGGGTTTACGGGTTTTGGTCTGCTGAACGCTTTGCAGAAATGCCCACCCCAAGACCACCCAAACACTACTCACAGCGAGGCAGGCCATCCAGCCAGCAGAACTATATGCGGCCAAGCCAAAGCCAAACATTATACCCAGAACAAAATTTAGGTTTTGCGTTGGGGGGCAGCTCTGGGCCGAAGGGCCCTCTCATTGATTTGCCGATCTTTGGTGAAGGGTTGGGGGTCGCACCGCCCCAAGTCCTGAAAGGTTGAGGGCTCCGCCGCCTCAAGTCGTGAAGGGTTGGGGCCCCTGCCACCCCAAATCGTGCAGTGTCGGGGCGCCCCCAAAACTTGTCCATTTGCAAGTCGTGAAGGGTTGGGGGGCCCCAACCCTTTGGAGCCCGCCCCAAGTTTCGAGGGTTGCGGGTGCCCCCAACCCTTGTCCATTTGGAGACCGCCCTGTCCATTTGGAGGGTTGGGGAATTAAAAACCGCCCTGTCCATTTGGAGGGTTGGGAGGCCCCCAACCCTTGTCCATTTGGAAACCGCATTTGGAGGGTTGGGGCAACCCTTGTCCATTTGGAGACCGCCTTGTCCATTTGGAGGCCCAACCCTTGTCCATTTGGAAACCGCCCTGTGGAGACCGCTCTGTCCATTTGGAAGGTTGGGGGTCCATTTGGAGGGTTGGGGGTCTGGGAACCTTGTGCGAGCAATTATTTGGTCGGGTTTAGGGTTTTTAATATATACTGATACAGTGGCTTGGCGACCAAGCTTGGCGACCCCTCAGGCGTGTGGTAGGCAGGCTCTGCAGCCTAGCAAAGCCTGCCAGGGTCTCGTTGGCCCACCTACCCACAGCAGGAGAGGGGTGGTGGGCGGGTTTTACGGTTACGGGTTTACGGGTTTAGGGGTTTAGGGGTTTAGGGTTTATAGGGCTTACGGGTTTAGGGTTTACGGTTTTGCTTAGGGTTTACGGGATTAGGGCTGATTAGGGTTTACGGGTTTAGGGTTTAGGCTTGGCTTGCTCCAAGTCTTGGGGGGTTTGGGGCCAATTCGGCTTTGAGGCCGTTAGATCAAAATCACGGACCAGGAGTAGTATCTCTGAACCACGAAGCCACAAATCCCGTGATAAAATCTTCAAATTTACTAGACCTACGAGTAACCTAGGAATAAAAAGGGTGTCCTGTTTGGTTTAAGGGGGGTTGTAAGGGAACCTAAATCCCTACAAAAGGGAATAAGGGCCTACTCTGGGTCCTGGTTAAGGAGCTTAGCAAAAGCAGCAATGGGGACTTAGGGCTTCGGGTGAGGTGACCCACACAACACACGTCCAAACCCCCATGGAAATTGAGTACAGTGTGGGTTCCAGGCGCCCCCAAGGGCCCTTTAATAGAGTCCTTATGGCCCGTAATAATAGTGGTTATTTGGGGGTATATTAGAGGATAGTCGGGGGTCTAGGTTTAAGTCTCAGAATTTAGGTTTTATGGTGGGATGCGGTGGGTGTGCAAGCAACCTGAGGGCGTTTCCTCCCGAGCGAACGCGACCAAACATGACACGCTGTTAAACAGACAGCCGTCTACAATGGCCCCCAGTCTCAATTTGTATGTTAGCTACTATAGAGGCCTTAGTAATTAGAATAGGGATTGGGGGTGAATTGTACTATAACTATAACTATAGTCAGGCACCTCCAAGATAGTACGGGTAATTATTAAGGCCCCTATATTAGATATTAGAAGCCCTAAGCCCTGCAGTCCAAGCTCCTGAAGAAATCCATTCCTCGGGGCTCTGGGGCACTATACTACCCATACCCCAGAACACCTTATAAAACTAGCCAAAGATAGTAATGTAATAATGAATACCCTAAACCCTAAACCACAATTAAGTAGTGATCTGTAAGCCCTGGACCCCATTTAGTCAAGCAAGCGTTGCGGTCGTAATCAAAAGCCCAGACAGCTGTGCCTGAACCCTCTGAGGCAAGGGTATGTTCAGTGTGCGAAAGACGACTGGCTGTTCTGCGTAATGGTGCCATTTAATTAGTTTCTTTGACGGTATGGCCATGCTGTTTATTACTGCGCATTCTTGATCACAACAAAAGTGAAACAATGAGAACACCAGCCTGAACAAGGAGTGCTTACAGCTGTGCCATCGACAAGGACAGCCGGACCATGATAGGATTCACCAGCATGACAGTCAAATAACATCAACCATACTATGTGCGTAGAAGATAGTCGCAACAAAACCCCTGAACCCCAAACCGCTAATAAGAACCCTAAACTAAACCTTAAACTGCCTAAACTCTGTCAAGCGAGGTGGCTGACTTCTGAACCCTCCTAAAAGTTAAACTTTTAGCCTCCTTACTATATATTTCATATAGAAGCCCAAAAACGTTAAAGTCCTAAGAGCCAACCAAAAGAACACCAAGAATTCAAGCAAGGTGCTGCAACGGACACCCAGGGACAGTTCAAGGCCCAGCTCTGGGTAAGGCGCCCAATGAAGCTAGGGCTCTGAGTCTCGCGGTGCATTGCCCTGAGGACTTAGGGCCGAAGGGGCCTTGAGGGTTGCGGGGTTTAAGGTATTTAGGGTTTAGGGTTTAGGGGTTTAGGGTTTGGGGTTTAGGGGTTTAGGGTTTCGGGTTTAGGGGGTTTGGGTTTAGGGTTGGGGTTGAGGGATGGTTTGGGGCTTATAGGGCTGGGGTTTTACGCCGAGGCCAAAACCCTAACAACCCTAAGCACATCTGTCTGCCCCTTAGAACCACAATAAAAACTATGTGTTTACTAGTTTCTTGGGTCTTAGAAGTTGTATATAAACAAAAGAATCATTCCTAAGGAGGCTATTATAGTCCTGAAGGAATCCGAGGGACCTGCATGTCATTCCTACGCGTCCCAGCTCATGGAGGTTCAGCGCGTCCGACAACACCTCCACTAGCCAAGACACATCGGCCTTGAGAACAGCCGGTACCTGCATCCAGGAAGCCCCGCAACCCGCCCGTTTAAGGGGTCTATATCGGGATTACACCCGCAACTTAGTTTACTTGTGAACCTTTAAATACAGTTTGACACTTTCAACGTGAGGCAATTTCCCACAAGTGTGCTGCCAACTTGGTATAGGAGGATTCGGGTGGAGAGCTTGTGTTTGAACTTCGGGGCTTTGACTGTAGGGCTGTGAGGCTCGAGGGGGATTTAGGGGTTAGGGCTTGAGTTTAGGGTTTAGCGTGTAGCGAAGGTGCAACTGGAAGAACGCACCAAACATATTGATGATGCATCCCCCCCTGCCCTCAGATGCTCAAGGCTGATACGAAGCTGGCTCCAGTGCGTGACACCTGCCTTAAAGCCTCCTTGCCAATGCCTGACCAATGATGCAATTACGACGGTAACATTTTACTCCGAGGCGGCACGGATGCTCTGGTGATGGTATGCATTGGCAGAAGATGTGATTACATCGGCCGGCATGGATGCTCTGGTAATTGCATGCGATGACAATGTTCGTTGCAGCATGAAGCCACGGCCCCTTGCAAAACTTACCATCGTCAGCTTGTGCTTCGATACCGGATGAAGAGGTCAGGAACTCACGAAGTGGGAGACTTTATGGGTGTGCTGCCGAGTGCTAGGTTCTGGGGTTTAGGTCCAGGGTTCAGGGTTTGCGGGCACCTGGGGCTTTGGGAAAAAGTCGCCTCTTGCTTGCGCGCTTCTGTGGCATCCGGGATGGCTTGGTCACTGTATGGCAGAGCCATAGCGGGTCGCAAGCACATGATCATGAGAAAGGCTTCCCGATGTGAGCACTGGACGTTCCTGCAAGCCGAAATCAAAGCGGCGGTCAGAGAGTGAGGTAGCTTCAACCATGAGTGTCTGGAAACCACGAGGGAACAAGCGCCGGCATCTCCTTTACGAGATCATACAAGCACCGGTGCAAACTCTTGTTGGATCTTCGTGCAACTGCAACTGCTGGCTTGTGGCTTGTGGAGGTTCTCCCCAGCATACTGTGCCAAACCCGCCATGCCGAAACCACTGCATGCTGATCACTAATTCCTGAACAATGGTTTCTTTGCACCATCTAGCGTTGCATGCTGTTGTTGCTGCTGCTGGTCTTGTTGCGCTCGTCGCAGTCGTGGTTGTGGGCACGCCCAGACCGCGGCTGACAAGAGCATGAGAGGCTTTCGGAGAATGTGCCACGGTACAGTGCCTGTGGCATATCATGGCGTATCTACATCGAGTGAACGAACCACCTGAAAGACTCAGGCACTGCAAACACGCATCGAAACAACAATTCTACGCTGTCTGGTGATGAGGATCTCGGCCTTTCTCTGCAATCGCAAGTCAAGCAAGCATCGTTGGCAGTCATGGTATTGAAGGTTACATGCAGGATGGATCGCGAAGCAGTGGCTGAAGGCTAAATCTTGCTTAAAGGATCACAGGACTTAGTAACTAGAGCTGTGAATATAAGGTGACCATATAGATATGACTACTTATAGCCCCCGACCCCCCCAATTAGGGCATCATAACCTGGCTTATTGAGTCCTCTGATCCTTCAAGAGGTCGCTTCCTAAACGAAGGCCGTCCCCGGCAACAAATTGCAATACCATAGGGTTTAGGGTCTTGGGAGGTAGGGTTCAGGGCTCCTTTAGAGGGTTCCTTTAAAAGGGTCTATAAGGGTTACTATAAGGGATCTATGAGGGTACTATAATATCAAGGCCCTAATAATTAAAATAGGGCTTTGGTGCCGCTGCATTTTCTCAATATGTCAATTAAAGATATGACTTGGCTTTGATGTAGAAGTTCGACTGCGTGAAACATTTCTCATTTCTCACCTCGAGAATCACCCTAAACCCTGAACCCCTAAACCCTAAACCCAAAACCCCTAACCCCCTAAACCCTAAAATCAGGCTGAGAAGTTCGAACATGCGAAATTTGTGCTAGTGCCTGCAAAGTCTGACAGCCCGCGGTCGTTCCAAAAGCAAAGAAGCGCTCAACCTACACCCAAGGCATGAAAAGGGTGCCTTTTTTGATTTAAAGGGGCGTATAAGGGAACCCAAACCCTAAACCCTAAACCCTAAACGGAATCTTAGTAAAGCCAGCAAACCCTATATGGGTCCATGTACCCAATTAGTATACACTTTAGCCCCAAGGTACCTATATAATATGGGGACTGGGGAAACAAATCCGCAAAGGCTACCGTCGCAAGCCGAAAGGTAGTAGTGTCTGACGATCGTATACATATGCATAATATATATATATATATATATATATATGGTGTATGTATACATATATATATATACATGCATACATTCTGGGCCGTGTCTCAGGTTGGGCGGGCATTGAGAGCAATGAAAAACCTACTGCTTGTTTCCTATGTAGAGCTACGGACCGCTGATGACCGAGTACTTCCTACTATTCCAGACCGTGCCATAAGGTTGCTAAATCACGCGGAAATATGCCGAAGCAAAGGATATCAGCTTTAGAGTAGGATTCTCGTTTTACATCGTTGGGATGTCTAGCTTGAACTACCAAAACCAGGTTTAGATTTTAGGGTCCCGAAAAAATTCTGTATTAAGCTATAGAAAAGGAAACTACAGACAGGTAGGTTGTGGTAGTTTAGGAAACATCTTAAAGGTTCGCGGTCCATGCTTGGCCTCAGCAAAAGGCGGCCACATGAATTTCTCCACGAATGCCACAACCCGTAACGCTTGATCTTCGGGTTTAGGGTTTCTGCTAAATTAAAGGATCTTCTGCGACTGAGGAAACTAAACCCTGAAACTGTAAACCCTAGTTAGTAAGACAAGGTCGGGGAGGGGTTGCAACTGCTATGCATACTTTTAGGGTAGAGGTAAACCCGAACCTCCTGCAGCATCTGAAGCCTTGGCCATGCTCGATGCTTCAGAGAATAGGATCTACCTTAACCTACCAGAACCTACCATTTTAAAGGGCCCCTATACTTTCAGTATTCGGGTTTACAATAAGAACCTTAATAAAGTAGGTGATGGTAGTTTAAGGCAGGATTTCCGAATTAGGTCTTTCAGGTTTAGGGTTTAAGGTTCAGACGCTGGGTGCGTCAACCTGTGTAATGCTGGTGTTAACATCGAGATGCAACATTCCAATGCTTTTTAGTTGACTATAGCACATGGGTAGTTGTCTAAAATATGGTCCCTGTTTAGGTACCTAAATATTAGGTGCCGTATTATATTAAGGACCCAAAAAGGGACCATAATTTTGACAACCACCCATATGGGAGCAGCCAGGACCAAGATTCCATAAGCGCTGGGCCCTACTTGTACACGTAGAGCTCCACCCTAAACCGTATTTACCCCGAACCTGCACCGTATATACCCTGCCTGGGATTACCATGCCAGTTTTTCTAGGCTCTTATATTATACGTCCCAATACAGAATTTATCGGGACCCTGCATACAGTTAGGTTTTGGTAGTTCAAGGTAGACCCCAAACGCTATGAGTCCTTGAAGCTTAATAATTACATTTTGAAGTTTATGAACTCGAAACCCCCTAAATGCGCAACCAGCCAAAGTCTGGCCTTAAGGAATAAACCGTAAATCATCAGACAGCTTAGCTGTGGGGCTGTGGGATGCTCTAAACCCTAACCTAAGCCGTAAATCCTGTCTGCCTTGAGCCCTATAACTTAAGCCCTAGACCCTGAATCCTCATCCCTAAACCCTGAACCCTGAACCCGAGAACCCTAAACCCTACAACCCTAAACCGCATCTGCCCTACCGCGGCGTCAGCTCCCGCCCAGAACCTCCGATCCGCTTGTCAAGTCGCTGTGCTGGCTGCGGTAGCCTCAGGTCTTGGGGTTTTGGCTTAAGGGCTAAGGGTTTAGGGTTTTGAAATTAGGCTTTTGAGTTTAGGGTTTAGGGTTTTGAGTTTAGGGTTTAGGGTTTAAGGGTTTAAGGGTTTAAGGGTTTCGGGTTGGCTCCTTTAAGGGTTCAGGCTTGAGGGTTAGTTACTTTCTTTACGGCTATCTTTCAAGGCTTCCATAAGAGTTTTGTTTGTATTTCGACAGATTTGGTATAGTGGTTTACGACGAATGCATACACCCTGAACCCTGGAGAGATCCAGGGTCGGAGTTTTAGGGTACTTTGAACCCTCAGCCACAGACACGAAACACTCATCTAAACCCACACCCCAGCTGCCACAGAAGGAAACTCTGTTATCCCTTGCAGCAGTGCTTTGAACTCTCGCAGAAACCCTCCGGCATAGTACTAAAGCTTGAAGCAGTTGACGGATTTAGGGTTCAGGCTTGAGGCAACAATACACCCTTATTCCAATACATGTTCTTGAGGGTGTCGGTGCCGAGTACTGTGCTTCAGGGATCAGGCGGGTGGTTAGGGCTTATAGCTGTTGATGGTGGCTTCTTCTTTGAGCAAACTTTCTCTTCAAGCTCCCAGACGTTCTGACAGCCAAAAACACTCAACAGCCTCGAGGACCTACAACCGTATAAATTCCAGGGTTTCAAGATGTCCGACACAGTCTCTTCTGCCTCATGGCAAACCATATTCTGGAGCATCAGAAAATGCTAAACACTAAACTATCCCTACAACAAGACCCTTAACTCCCAACCTTAAACCCTTTACACTCCCAAGCCTCAAGCCTAAAGTAAAGCCTGAACACTATCCTCCCCGAAAGCCTGCAAAAAGCTCAGAACTCAGATCACTTCCGTTCGGAAAGCTTCAGTTGAGGGTCTAGGGTTTTAGGCTTCAGCTTTAGGGTTGAACGCATGAGGCCTCTGCACTTTTGCAATTCACTTTGAAATTGTCTGTAAGCTGTAAACATATGGGTGGTTGTCAAAATTATGGTCCCTTTTTGGGTACCCTAAATAATCGGTGCCGTAATATAATAAGGACCCAAAAAGGGACCATAATTTTGACAACGACCCATATCTTGGTAATCCAACCCACCAGCAGCTTTAACCAGTCCCTTCCCGCCATACAGAGATGTAGACCTGGGCCCAAACCACACTACACATTAAGCGTTGTGTCCGTTGTAAATGTTCTTCCCCATGCCAGACGGGCCGGATCCGCAGCGATTTAGCATGTAGGGTTTAGGCTGTGAAGTAGGGCTATAGGTCATCAGCCCGCCAGCAACCTCCCATCCGAACTCGATAGCAGCCCAACTCTCAAAATGTCAGCCTAGCGGCTTAGGGTTTAGGAGTTTCGGGGTTCAGGGGGTTTAGGTCTTTTTTAGGGGTTAGGGTTTGAGGTTTAGGGCTCAGGGCCAGATGATGGACGCAGAGCTTTCGAATTCAGAAGGTCGGACGTTAGGCTCGCAGCCTCAGGGTTGAGTACCCTATATAGAGACCCTGCCTGGACCCTAAGGAACCTACTTCTATAGGCTTCCCCAATATGATTTCTTTACAAAAGTCCTTAAAAGGTTGGTTATTTGGGGTTAAGGTAAGCTTTAAAGCGCTGATAGAGGAGCCTGAATATTTTCATGTGTTGCTAGGCACGGGGCACTATTGCTAATGATTTCGACCTCTATAACTATAGTAAACCATACACCCCAAACACTAGACCCCAAAACGCCAGCCTAAACCCTAAACCCCTGAACACTAAACCCTAAAACCCTAAACCCTAATGAACCCCAGAGCCCCCTATAGGCCTTAAACCCTAAACCCACCTGCTGTTGCAGTAGATGGCTTCGAAGCGTTATCCGGCTTCAAGCCTCAAGCGCGCGAGGATTTCGGGTCCTTTCGGGGTACAGGGGCTTGGCTTGTTTGGGGTTTTAGGGTTGTGATGTGGGGCTGCCGACAAGCCCTAACCCCTAAACCCTAATCATAAACCCAAAATCCCTGAACTCTCGACTGCCGGGTAAAAAACAGCAGTAGGGTCCAGGGGTCAGGATCATCAGGGGTCCAAGTAGGCAACGATTAGATAGTAGAGTTTCTGGTAGCAGTAGCTATGGCTTGCCCAGCATTGGGTATGTAGCTATTTGGACCCCTACTGTGGCTTCTGAGATATTGAGGTGCGATAAATTTACAAGGACGGCATCAGCCATAGGAGTTCAGACCATACATACCTCTTGTACACCTATGCTGCAGACCATGCATACCTCCTTTATGACGAGAGTCACGATCTCTTGGGTGGAGGTTTTGGGTTTGATGATTGAGGTTCTGGGTTCTTGTTAAGGAGCTTATGTTAAGGCATCTATGGTAAATAATGTGGTTTCTGTATTAAGGTAACATAAATTAAATCCTTGAACAAGAACCCAGGGTTTGATTTGCTCTTGACTGGCTGAATCCCAGAAGACCTCTAATTTCAAGACGACGTATTCCTTACATCATATTAGGGATCCTACCATAATTTCAGGTATATTCCTTAATTAAGGGATACTGGAGTCTCTGGGTACGAGTATATGATGTGATCTCGTAACGCAGTAGAAGGTGTGACAAGTCGGTGCTTTTGAACCACATTTTTAGGGTTTGTCGCTGGTTCAAGTCTACTTCAAAACCTTTAAGCATTTCAACCGCCAGTCCCAGTTCTAGGTTTCCTACTGTATCAAGAAACATAGATTACAAAGAATGAGAAGGGGGGCAGGGAGGTATGTACATACATACATACACACACACATATACATACTCGAAAAGGTTTCAGGTTACCTCCACCTCAAGAAGCCCTCCAGGTCGCGGGCTCATGATTCGAACTCGGCCATCCGTTCCACCCATGGCCTCGGTCGATGCAGTTGAGTTTGGGACTGTGGCGTTCAGGAATTTCTTGAGGAATTTCGGATGTTGGGGTGTTGTTTTTGGTTCAGAGTGTTGTGTTTGAGCCTAGAATTTCGCTTGATAAACGCCCTGTCTCAAGGGCTTCAACCCTAAGCCCTGAGGCAGTTTGAACTCTAAAAGAGACAGTCAAACTGAACGGTGAACCTTAACGACCCGAGTTTGGGTCGCTGCTCTCGCATGGCCTCGAAAGTCGGATGAAGGTCACCGGGTCGGTGGGATAAAGGATCCCTTACATTTGGACTCTCATTTGGGGGAATAAATGCCCCACCCCCTAAACCCTAAACCCCTAAACCCTAAGCCCCAAACCCCAAACGAAAAGCTCAATCCCACCCTCGGGAGCCCTTTGATGCTCAGACTCCAATATCCCTAAATTAAGGACTATACTTTAAATTATAATAGGATCCCTAATATGATTCAAGGAATATTCTCTAATGAAGGGATAGTGGAGTCTCTGGGATGCTCAGACTCCTGCCAGCAGCCCAGTCTCCGGAGCGCCGAAATCGGCCGACAAGCAGGTGTAGTGCACCTAGTTTAGGGATTGGGGTTGAGAGATTGGGTTTAGGGTTTAGGGTTTTAGGGTTTTAGGGTTTTAGTGTTTTAGGGTTGATGGTTTAGGGTTTAGGATGCAGGTGTAGTGCACCTGGGTTCACTATGTGTAGGGTTTCGGGTTTTAGGGTTTATAGGGTTTAGAAATTTAAGGTTTAATTTTGGGTTTAGGGTTTGGGATTTAGGCTTTAGGATTGGGGTGATTTGGTTCAAGGTTTACCTTAACCTACCAAAACCTACTTTTTTGTAGGGTCCCTATAAATTCCATATTCGGGTTTATAATAAGAACCTACAAAAAAGTAGGGTTTGGGAGGTCAAGGTAGGGGATAGGGCTTAGGGGGACTTTATTCGCTGTTCTGGCCTGGAGCATTTTTATCGTAAAGGCCATTCTTGAAAGATCGCACTATCGGGTTCAGGGCTTTTACGACCTAGGTTTTGAGGTGTAACACTGGTCGTTTCTCAAGGCTTCACTGCTCAATTCCAGTGCGTGGGGCGTCGGCTAAGGGCGCTGCAAACGTTCTTGGCGTGAGTTTTGGTCATAAACATACTGGGTTCAGCTCTAGACAGCGGCTGGATGTCCGGGCCTTGCCAGCTAGTGCCCTAAACCCTAAACCCCTAAACCCCTAAACTCTAAACGGGTCGGATCCGGCTGCACAGTTTACAGACATGCCACTCTGCACGGAAAGCCGGAGTTGAAACGTTGATGACCTACCCTCAACCCTAAACCCAGAGACTCCCATGCCCCTGCACTACGGAATAGACCTTAAATAATAGTAGGATCCCTGGTATGATGTAAGGAATATTCCTTAATTAATTAAAGGATAGTGGAGTCTCTGGGAACCCAACAAAAACCCCACACACTAAATCCTACACCCGAAACGACTAAGTCACTATACTCCAAACCCCTAAGCCTAAACCCTAAAGCCCTAAAACCCTAAACCCCTAAACCCTAAAGCCCTAAACCCTGAACCCTTGACATTTGCCGGGCCATAGCTCCTTTTCTTCTGGCCCACGTGCCAAGCACAGCACAGAACGCAAGCAATGATTACCCAGAGACTCCAATATCCTTATACTAAGGTTACTAAGGTCCCTGATACGATTTAAGGAATATTCCTTAATTAAAGGATAATGGAGTCTCTGACTATCCTCGTGGTAGAGCTTAAGAGCACGCAGCTGTCGGACCAGATCCCTGATTGCAACCATGGAGCGGTAAATCCTAACCCCTAAATCCCAAACATATCCATGCCGGCCATACAAGATTTGCATTTCAGATCATGAGAAAATAGATATACATGTGTAAAAAGAAAATATGATATTCATTCAAAACAGAAATATTTAACAAATAATATGTACATAAACAGCATAAGTACATATGTACAACTATATACATATGTATATATATATATTTACACATTTATGCAGTATATGCAATATTCAAATCCTGTTCTTGTATGATCTAACATGATAAGATACAGTGGTATAGTATAGTAAAGCCAATGGCATATGACATAACCCAATACACAACACGGTACAATACAATACAACACAATATAACACAAGACAATAAAAACAGAATAACATACTGCAATATAAGATAACCTGTTACCACATGGCATAGCACAATATACTGTAAAAAATAAACTCTCTGATTTTCAGCAATACAATTTTTACGCTCGAATACATCATATGTTTATCGCATGACATATAGTATGACAATGTACAACTTTCTGGACTATAAAAACCATACAGACCTATGTACATATCTAGCAGCCTGTCTTTCTATCTAGCCATTTATCTCTCTCCCTCTGTATATATATATATATATATATTACGAACTATAAACCCTAAACTATATATATATATATGACTGCCCAGGGCTCTCGCACGGGAAACAGAGTGTGGGGGTTTGCAGTTGCTGCTGGATTTAGTAAGGGGTTCAGAGTTTAGGGGTTTAGGGTCTGTTAAGGTAGTAGTATGCTTTAATGTAGTACATTGGGCTACTTTTGAGGAGTTGGCACAAGGAAGCAGAGAGAACACTGCCAAAGATCGGTTCAGCGGCTTTCTGCATTGCTCTTGTGAAGTTGTACTACGGTTGACGGACAAAATCCTGCATGACCTTAAGGACTCTAAACTATGGGAATTATGGTATATTCCTTATAATGGGTAATGCAGGATTTTGTCCATCAACAGTAGGTTTCAGGGTTCGGGGATTGGAGTCCAGGATTTCTGTGCGGGTTGCAGGGGCTCTGTTGCAGAACCACCCCAGCCATCAACCTAGAGCTCTGTGACCCGAACCCAAACCCTAAGGGTCCATGTACTCAAATAGTATATACTTTGGCCTTAAAGTAGTCCCTATCTAGGTACTTTGGGGCCAAAGTTTTTGCTATTTGGGTACATGGACCCTTGGGGAAACCTTCGAAACCCTAAACCCTGCGCCCTATAATCTGAACTCCTGCCCCCACTTGAAACCTAAACCCAAGCCCTCCGAAAGCACTGTGCCTCAGGACCTGGCTAAGGCTGTTTGACGTTGGGTGCGGGGCTTGCAGTTTAGCAGGGTTCGGGTTTGGGGGCAGTTTCTTGCTAGCTTTTGATTCAAACAGTGTAGATTAATGATATCGGCCCAGGTTTCTGATTGAGTTCTTGATATGAACACTATCTTGCTGGCATAAGCCCTAGTTGCGACTGTACGGGATACCCTTGCCCTGTAAAGGAACCCTACAATCCCGAGGACGCCATGTAAAACACGGTCAACCTCTGCAGTTGCGGCTGTGGAGCAACGGTGCCCAAGCACTTGTTCGGAGCGTGCGGGGCAGCTCCTGAGAATATATTGTGGAGTTGCTTATGCATGGCCTTGCTTTTTGGTAAGTTCTTGTAGTATGCCCCAATATTGGCTTTATAGGGACCCTCCTTGACCCTACATAACAAAAAAGTATGTTTTGGTAGTTGAAGGTACGGGATAGGGGCTTGGGGTTTGGGGCTCTCAAGATTTACGGATGTAGAGGTCCAGAGTTCAGGGTGTAACGTTTGCAGGTAGTCAATTTCCCCTTAAACCAGCGCAAGTTTTGGGCCTTTCTGTGCCCTTACTAGCGGACTGCTACTGTACCGGGTGGTTCGTCGACGATCAAAACGATCGGAACGTGGAAGTATACCCTAAAGCCTAAAGCGCATACATTACCCGGGCATGTAGTGTTCCTGAGTCTAGCTGGATAGTTGCTTCTGCGATTTCCTAGGATTTTGCTTTTGAAGCTTCCTCGGCTATCTGGGCGATCGGTTTAGGGTGTAGGTCCTGTGTGATTTTTTTGGCTCTTTACGAGCTTTCGCCTGAGAGTTTGGCTCGGCCGGTACGGCCTACAAACTGCAAAACCCCTAAGCCGACTCCAAATATTCCCCCCACACCATCCCAGCTTGCCACGCTTTTTCAGAGGGTGCTCGGATGTCGGCCGGGCTCTAGGATGAAGGGGAGTGTCCCCAACTCAGCGCTGTAAGCAGACAAAACCATGGATCCTACACCCTACAAGTAGAAGCCAGAAAGTTGGAACATTATCCTCATACCCTTAAGGTGCAGTAGAAGGACCCCTAATCCTAGCACTAATCATCTCTAACCCATGTCCCTTCACCATTAAGGCCGAAAGCCCTGAACTAACCCCCCCCNCCCCCCCCGACGCGCAACACCTTCGCCCCAAAGGTCCTCCATAGTGGAATACCTTCGCCTCGCCGCCGTCTTCAGCGCTGGCGAACGACCCACCTGGCTCCATATGGTTGGTACTGCAAAAACCGTGCTGACACCCTGACAGGGTACTTACTTCTCTAGCAACGAGCACGATTCTAAACCCTAAGAGTTGGCTGGGCCCCGAAACGCCGAACCGTTGCTCCCGGCCTCGCTCTTTGGCGCTCTCTCTCCCTCTCTCCCTCTCTCCTTCCCTCCCTCCCTCCCTCCGTCCCTCCATCACTCCCTCCCTCGCTCTCTATCGCCCTCTCCCCTCTCCCTGTCTGACATGTCTGTTATGTTTAAAAGGAATTCGGGGGTACTGTGTATGGTGTTCGTCACTGTCTGCCTTGATCTTGCTCTCTTTTCCTCTGCTGGCCTGCGTCTCGGTCCTCTCTATTCCCTCTCTCTGGCTCTCGCCCTCTGCTTGCCTGTCTCGCTCTCCGTGTATCTTTCTTCTCTTCTCTTCTCTCTCGCTCCCTCTTGCTCTTTCTCACCCGCTGTCTCGCTCACCTCTCGCTCTCCAGATGTCCCAGAATCCCAGAGAGTCCATATATACTACCATTATGGAATTGGGACCCGCAAGACCATCCCCACAATGGTTTTGAGGACCTAATTCCATAATGGTAGTATATATGGACCCTCTGGGATTAAACTACATCGACATGTGCACGGGTTGGCTGAGGGTTTTCGGACGTCTGGGGATTTTCAGTCTTGGGTGCTAATCCCTGAAAGCACCGCAGCCCTAATTCCGGCGTTTAGGGCTTACGAGGGCTTTAGAGATGTTGGTGTCTTGGGGCGTGTAGAGTTTTCGGGTTTAGGGTAATACTTAGCATTATTTTTACGGGCCGTTTAGGGTCGCAGCTCCGCTTTCTGCGACTTCTTTTGTTGCCAATCTTTGACACCATGTCATGCAAAGAATACTTAATGATTGACTACTGCCGTCATTCCACGAACTAAACTTCTAAGTGCGGCGTGCTTCGTGGACCTACTAACTGCACAAGATGCTAGTGACATCAAGACATGCAAACTTAGAGGTTAACGAATGCGGTGTTTACAGAAGCACTGCAGAATGCAACGTCAAAAGGCTGGGTTCCTAATACTGCACGTGCTTCGCCCGGACCCTTTGTTCTGGCTTCGATATCTTTGGTGGGCTTGTAATCTCAATTGGAAGAGATTCCTATAGACCGTAAATTACCCCCGAAACCCTATATAGTGCGGGCTTCACAAGCAGACCATGCCAATCCCTAAAGCCCTAAACTCTGAACCCCAAACCCCTAAACCCTAAACCCCTAAACCCACGCCTGCACATATGAGGGAGCTGTGCGGGTCCTTGGAGAACCGAGCGGTGTACCTGTCAAGGCTAATCCTGCTGGGCTATTCTAGGGTTTAGGGTTTAAAGGCTCCTATTTTGGATCCGATAAGGGATCCGATAAGGGTTCCTTTAAAGGAGCCCCAAAAGGATCCATACAGGGTTTACGGTCTTTAGGGGTTCAGGCTTATGGCTTCAAGGTCTCGGGTTTCGGTCAAACGGTGTACGGTTGCGGGCTTCTGGGGTTCAGGGCTGCTGTATAGGGGTAGGGTCAAGGGCTACGGGCTATACCCAGACCCCTGCGCTGCGACCCTAGGAGGATCCAACAAGTAAGATCCCTTAAGGGGCTTCCTATACAGTATAACTCCAACTTCAGGATGCGACCAAAGTAGACCCCAAACCCTACCAGTCCTAAAAGCCTTAAGCTTTGAAGTTTATGACGCTGAACCCCTCTGCTTGGGCGGTTCAAAGTTGATCTTGCAACAGGTGTTCGATTGCCCAAGGCCGAAACAGGGGCAAGGGCCATGCCTACATACCGATCATACCTGCATACCGACCTACATACCTGCGTACCTGAATATGTACACATGTACATACATCCAAACATCCTATAGATGGCATCTACACATACATGCCTGCCTGCCTGCCTACATACATACAGACATACATCCGTTGCTTGCGCAACTACATACATGAGTACGCATAGGACATGACAACCTACATCCTGGCATGCATACCAGCATTCCTCATTCATACTTGCCGCAGCGCATAAATACCAGAACTCCTGCCATGATCTTAGCCTTGTGCGCCTGACTCCTGACTTGAAATCAAGAGCGACAGAACCGAAACCCAAACGAATTGAAGCGAAACCCAAAAACCCGACGCCTTGCGATCTTCTCAAAGCACAGCCCCGGCCCCAAACTAAAGCTCCTGACGCCGTAAGCCCGGGACTCCAACACCAAACGAAGTCAAAAAAGTGTCGGGCGCACAAGAAGCAGGCGGGCTCCTGGCTCATGGTTCAGGCAAGCGCCTCAACACTTAACCAAGCCTTACAACCCGGAGCCCATGACCCTGAAGCGCCTGAACATTGCCAGGACTTTTTGGGGTCTCCGGTGTTCAGATTAAGGATAGAAGGAGCCGGGTTCGGTTCCGGGACATTTTTGTTGGGCATAGGGACTCCACAAGGGCCCAGTGGAGACCTTGGTCTGTCTCAAAGGAGGAAAGGAAGCAGCAGCAGTAATACCTGAAACGCAAAGAACACGAAACCCTCAACCCAAGCCCTAAACCCCAAGCTGCTGAGTGGAGGTAGCCTGTTCCTGCGCACTAGACCCCACAACTTTTGAGAATAAGGTGCTTCGATCTCAGCCCCGCCCAGGGCTCTGACACGAGGGCCTCCCAGCTCCAGGTCTCTGAGCCTCGTGCCCTTTAGGTCGACACCACATTTGTGCACCGTATTTTTTAACAAATATCAAGGCTTAGGGTTTTGGATTTGGGGTTCTGCTAGGCTTTTGGATCCCCTGGTACACCCTAAACCATACTGAACTTGGACCCCTATCAAAAATTGTAGTTGTCGCTGTTTCTTTTAGGAATTTTAAGAACAAAAAATTTAAAAAAAAACTTTCTAAGCGCCCCTAAGTAAACCCTAACCTCCTGCAGTCGCCCTAAACCCTAAACCCTAAGCCCCCTTGAAGGAACCCTTCAAGGAGCCCTTAGAGAATCCCTGGAAGAGACCCCGAAAGCCGTGGCCTCCATGCCTCTTGCTCTCCAGGGCAAGGCCTCTCAATAACGCAGGGGCCTTAATTGTTTAAATAGGGTTTGGGGGTATAGTGTACGATAATCATAGTAAGGAACCCACCATAATCTTGGTAATTTTATTTAAGCCCCTATATGAGGCGCTCTGACGCTTTTCAGGGTTTAGGGCTTTAGGGGCTTTAGGGTTGTAGAGCTCACGCTTGAGGGCTTTAGGGCTTTAGCAAAGGGTTCCTTAAAGGGATCTATAAGGGTTTTATGGGTATTACCTACAGTCTCCATTCTAGTATTTTAGAGTTAGGATCCTACAAGGTAACCCAACAAAGGAACTACAACGGAGACTATAGGTAGGGCTTTAGGGGCTTTAGGGTTGTAGGGCCCACGGTTTGGAGTTTAGGCTGGAGGGCTCTGGGGCTTTAGTACTTAGAGGTAAGGGTTTTAGGGTTTTAGCGTTTAGGGTTCAGGGCTTTAAGCTTCAGGGAGTTTAGGACTTTAGGGTTAAGGATTTAGGGTGAAGGGTTTTTGGGTTTTAGGTTTTAGGGTAGAGGTGTTAATTAGGGTCTAGGGTTTTGGAGGCCTCAAAATGTGGGACGAAGGTAGGTAGGATGAAGGATCCCCTATATAAGGACTCTTATTAGGGATTACCCCACCTACTTTCATCCTACCTTTCGAGGCCCCTGAGGGTTTAGGGGCTACAGGATTTTGAATGGTTTGCGGCTTAATGCTTAGGGTTTTGGTGTTGGGCGTACCTTACAGAAGGGACTATCCCGGGGCCTGCATTTTGTGAATAACTGCTCTATTCTATTTCGAGTTGATGAGTTCGATGACCTTTGTCGGGCAGCCAGCTCTCCAGACTTAACACCCCAAAACCCTGCCATTCCAGGGCTCCTTGTTATGATTCCCAGGTTTGAAATCGAGGCAGCGGCAGGGGTTTAATGTTTAACGGTATATGAGGGTTTACGTTAGGTTGAGGATGTAGGCTTCCCAAGGCGCTCAGGCGGCTGGGCCTGTGTGGGAACCGAGGCTGTTGCTGAAGGGATATGCTTACTTACTATAACTGTTCGGCTTCCATATCAGGGTTGAGGCTATCCCACACAGTGAAGTCCAAGAACACATGCGCGGCATATAGGGCTTTTGGGGTACTCTGGGGCTCAATGTAGCCTCAAGTATATAGGTACGTACTGTTTAGGCACGTTAAGACCCACCCATAGTGGTTGTCGAAATAAAGAAGCCCCCAAACCCCAAATCACCAAAAAACAAGAAACACTGACGCCTCAAACCACACTAAAAACCCTAAAAAAACGCCCCAAACCCAAACTAAACCCTAACTAAACTTTTAAACCACAAAAGAACACCCCCCCCCAAACCGTAACTAAACCTTAAAAGAAGCAGGCAAACCCAAACTACACCCTAAAAAGAAGGCACCCGGCCTTGATCCTCTCGCCCTTGGCTATGTCCCAAAGCTCCAGCTGGTTCTGGCCGGCTCTTCTTTCAAAACGTATATGTTTCACAAGGGTGTTCGGGTTTAGGGATTCAGGGTTTGGGGGTTTAGGCCTTGGGGGCTTAGGCTCCTGCCGGGTTTCATAAGGGGCTCACAAGGAGGATTCATAAAGTGCTTGTCGCGTTAGACAGAGAGAGAGAGAGAGAGAGAGAGAGAGGGAGAGAGAGAAAAACAAAAGAGAAAAAGAGAGAGAGAGAGAGAGAGAGAAAAAGAGAGAGAGATTCTAGAGCTTCATAAACGGAGCGCTTGGGTCAGGATCTCAGTTCAAGGTGCAAGATTTTGGAGCCAGGCCCGAGGATTTGCGGGTTAGGTTGTGGGTTCAGGATTTATGGTTCAGAGTTCCGGGTCAGGGTCGGTTTAGGGTTTAGAGTTTAGGGTTCAGGGCTCAGGATGCAGGCAAGCAGGATTTTGGTGGAGGATGTAGAGTTCGGCTCAGGGTTAGGCGTCGATGGGTTCAGGATTTAGGGGTTTAAGGTTTAGGGTTGATTGGTTCGAAAAGCTTACCCGGACGCCGAAGCCAAAGTAGTAAGCTCAACATCCAACCCTATGACTGCGATTAGAGATTGGGCTTTACGGCTTAGCATGTCAGCTTAGGGATTACAGCATAAGAAGGGTTAACTACTTAGCTAACCAACATCTTGTCTTTTTGTATCCGTGATCGTTGGGGTCTCATCTTGGCGAAAGTCTGGGCAACTAACACAGGGCCTTGATTTGGCAGGAAATGTTTGTTCGTTGTTTTTAGTATTTAGTCCGAACTAGTATGTGTGACTATGTTGGGCTTTGTTTCCTAACTGTACACAGCTTTGCACCAACCCCCGGGCACCTCACCTGGGTAGTTCTCTAAATTGGCCTCCTTTTTGGGGTAGTATGGCACTCTCATAATTAAGAAGTGTCCTAATTAAAAGGGACCCTAATTTGAAGACCTACCCACCTAGCCCCTAAACCCTTAAACCCAAACCCCTGAACCCTAAACCCTGTAAACCGCCACAAGCTTACAAGTTGGTCTCGGCGCAAGAGCTGCAATGCTACGCAGACCTTCATAAACTTCCGTTTATTAAGGATTGTGCCTTAATCTATGGTGTGTATATATAAAAATATTATGAAGGTGAACTATGCTACATTCCTTAAAGTAGGAGCCCCAATGTGATTTAAGGTATACCTAGAGATATTGGAAGGTCTTGGTGGTTCATGACTCCGGTCTCAAAGCGCTTTGTAAGCAAGGCTTTATTGTTGAAGGAAGCGGACCTCTGAGTCGTGAAAATTAAAGGAGGACAGGCGACTGAGTGCGTCGGATTGCAGGTAGGGTTTGCATGTCTATAGATGCAGCTGCGCAACCGTTTCATAAGGCCTACTTCTCAAACTTAAATTTAAGCCCTGTGTCTCTAGAGCCTGAAGGCCTCAAGCAAAGCAACAACAGAGTGACTAAAAGGGTTTGGGGCAGACTGAAGTGTAACAGCAACACTGAAATAGTAACAATAGTAACATAACGAGCACGATGACAACAACGAGGCGTCAGGAACAATATTAGTAGCTATTTGGGCTTCCATACTAGGTTTGTCTTCCGCTGAAGCACTTTGTGCTGAATCGCCTGCTTTGCCGAGCCACGGTACATGGAAGTTGGCCACACTATGAACCCCTTTGGGTTGTCAACTTGCTCTTTCGTGACTCTAAGCGCCCCTTGCCTCGAGATACTTCCATGTTGGCATCAAGCTCATGCAACATGTGCTAAATCTGTCCGGGAATGCCTTCGCAACAGACAGTACTTCAGCGCGATCACCATTCAGATGATCTTTCAGCGCCAAGGTCGTTAAAACGAAACACACTAGGAAATTCAGCGTGCATTGTTTTCCAAACTCAAAACAGGGACCAAAGAGCATGCGATTTACGGGTCACCGGCAACAGTTCATGCGGCAACAAGACACTCCAGGGGCATCGTTGGAGTCTTCAGACTAGATGCCCTAAACCCTAAATCGTAAATCCCTGGTCCCAGAAAACAAGCTACCACAGCTTGTAACTGAAGCTTGCTCAGCCATCTATGGTGGTTCGACGACGCACAGGCAGGGCTCAAGCACACCGGATGGTTGGGATCTTGGTGGGGCACCATCTGGGTAGGATTACCTGAGGGATACTCTAACTCTCGTCAAGGCTTTGGAGTTCAGGGTTCAAGAGCCCCGCCCTGCAAGTTGCTTTGCAAAAAAGGTTCCCTTCAGCAAGAACCTAGGTAATCCCCAGCTGTCCAAGCTCAACGCCAGCAGTCTGCTCCGCGATGACCTCCGAAAGACAAACCCTAAACCCCAAACGCAAACAAGCACGGCACAAAACACAATGCAACTTTATTCACCCAGGACACAGGATCTAGCATGTTCTACTTGGAGATTCAAGTTATTATTGGGTTGCAGGTGCAAATATAGTTGCATTATAATCACCCAGAGAGCCCAAGACCCCGCACATTAGGAATGTGCCCTAAACCATCACGAGGGCCTTCATATGCTGATTTAAGCCGTGCTTCTTTCCAGTGCATTCCTTAATCAAGTGGTATTGGGCTTTCTGCGCAATCCGAAACTCCAAGCACTTACACGACTGATTCTCTCCAAGCAATCAAGAGCAAAGGTTTGCAGGAGAAGTCTATCGTGTGTTATGCTGTACCTCCCAGCTTGCCGAAACCTACTTTTATGTAGGGCCCCTATATGGAAATATAAAAAAACATGTATTGCGGTCTGTGAGCCATGGGCTACGGAAGAGTAGTTTATTGTAGTTTCAGGTATCGTATAAGCAGCCCTACTCCCAGGACGCGAACTGCCAACCCGCAAAGCCCAATACCCCTCCAACAAGGAGCATACCTGTAATCACAAAAAATTCATAATATGAAGCCTCTTGTAGTTTTAAGGCATTTCCCTTAGTTAAGGGGTACTGGGCTCTCTGGAAACCGCTTCAAAGCAATGTGCCAAAACGATTGAGCCGGGTCCTGCCTCCAGGCGGCTGGCCCAGTTCACCTGCAACAACCCTGGGATTCAATATAGGGGCCTTAATAATTAGAATAGGGTTTTGGGCCCCATGATACTATGGTTGCTGGAGCGAACCAGTAGGCTGAGAGGTAGAAACAAGTGGAGTAGCTAATTCCCTTATCCCATACTCCCCAGCACTCGACATGGCTCACTCAAAGGGCGGAGTTTTACACGCAAGCGAACGAAACAAAACAAGTCTGTGCTACATTGGACATGGCACTTGCAACTATGGTACATGTTGTTTGTTAAAAGCATGCTCAAGACCGCTCTGTACTTGGGCCTACAAGCAAGTGGAAATATGAACATGTACACATGACAAGAGCTGCAAAGGTGGAACGCACTTCAACACTCCTCCTTCGCGGCCCCGCCAGGGAGCTGCGACCTACTTACTACTGCAGGTCCAACCCGTCAGGGTGACGACACACCTACCCTGACCTTCCTGGCAAAAGCTGGCAGTTGGCCCTCACTGTGCGAAGGCTCTCAAGGCACCTCGCGTGGAAAAAGGCGGCTACGGATGAACTCACTGAGAGATCCAACCCGTCAGGGTGGAGTGGTTCCTACCCTGTGTTGTGCTGGCGGCAGAGCTCCCGTGGCACTGCTGGCACACTTGAAACTCAACAAACCTGTGCGAGTGCGCGAGCGTGGAATAGGTCTTAGTGCGATGGAGCTTGGTCCCTTCAGGTGTTGCAAAGTAACGTGTTGGAGCTCCAACTGCCTGCTCACGCCGGACTCACGCCCGGCGCGAGTTGTTTGTGAGGGGCGGCGTCTGGGAGCTGCAGCTACAGACTGCGAGCTTGCTGCCTTCGGCCTGGATGGCCTGCGCAGTTTCATCTCCAAGGCGCTGTACTTTCCGCGCCTTGCGAGGGCTGGGGGACGACACGGCTGTCCCTGCCTCTCGGCGGGAGATGACACCTTGAAGGCACACTGCAATGAAGCAGATACCAATGCAGATGATGGATATTGCCAACATCAAATATGCATCAAACGACACAGGGAGAGACAAGTCTGCTTCCTCGTCTGTTGCCTGGCTGGCGGCACCTACGACCTGAAGCATGGCCAACACAACAGCGACAGCACTCAACTGTAAGTCTTGTTGTGCTAACGTTCCTGCTCCGGCTGGTTGGGCTTGACTGCAAGTCTCATCTTCCGCCGGACGATCTGTGCCATGCTCAAGCAAACCCCAGATTGCTGCGAGATCAAGGATTCTCACAGATGGGAATGCTTTCGTGAGCAGGTCTGCTGCTTGTTCCGCACCGGGCCAATACACGGGGATGACCTCTCCTGCCTCATACAGCTCTCAGCGCTCTCTCGGCGATGCGCGCAGCCCTTTCAGCAGCCTTCGTGCTCAACGAGGCGAGAACACAGGCAGTGAACGCGAGGTCCGGCCTGGTACGCTGACTTAGCCACAGGATCTCTCCCGTCAGCCTTTGCGCTGTACGAACGGACTCTTCTGNCTGGTACGCTGACTTAGCCACAGGATCTCTCCCGTCAGCCTTTGCGCTGTACGAACGGACTCTTCTGTGGGAGACTCGTCCGTCAGGAGAGTGTCGAAGGAGACTAAGTCCCTCGGGCACGGGATCTTACCACGTGCGGTAGGCTTGACACTGTTATAAGGCGTAGCAGCTCCTCTGCGTAAGCCTCTTGCGACAAAACAAACCCAGAACCCTGCACTGCACTCGGATCTCAACCCCTAAAAACCGTAACGGGGACTCTGCAGCGGCAAGTGCAAAAGGAGTCGTTTTCCAGATGCCTGGATGGCCGTAGCCAAGGCTGCGATCACCTTTTTACTGCCTGCAAGCAAAAAGTCGTCAACGTAGGTAAGCAACCCACCTACGACTACCCCGTCAGAGGTGCGAACAACACACCACCAGTTTGGGTCCAGCCTTCCTTGCTGGAGCTGCCGCTCAACCCCGTCCACGACACACCTCAATGCTCCCCAGCAACTACTCCCCCTGACAATGCGTCACCACTCACAGTTCCTAGCGCGCCAGTGCTGGTCTGTAGATCTGGGCTCTCGCCCGATGAAACACCAGGCATCTGCACAACATGATATGCGACATCACCACCCGTGATGGTGGTCGACACTGGTGGCATTCCCTCTGAACCTCCGGACGGCTCATGCTGGTCTATGCCTCCCAGAGCCCCTCCCGTAGCCATGTTGGGTTCAAAGCNCACTGGTGGCATTCCCTCTGAACCTCCGGACGGCTCATGCTGGTCTATGCCTCCCAGAGCCCCTCCCGTAGCCATGTTGGGTTCAAAGCCCATTCCACCTGACTGGCCTTGTGCAGGTGCTGGAGGTGGGGATGACTGCTGTGTTGTAGTGCCATAGCCCTGCCCCAGCGTTGGGCTCATAACCTGCTGGAGCGAACCAGCAGGCTGAGAGGTAGAAACAAGTGGAGTAGCTAATTCCCTTGTCCCATACTCCCCAGCACTCGACATGGCTCACTCAAAGGGCGGAGTTTTACACGCGCGAACAAAACAAAACAAGTCTGTGCTACATTGGGCATGGCACTTGCAACTATGGTACATGTTGTTTGTTAAAAGCATGCTCAAGACCGCTCTGTACTTGGGCCTACAAGCACGTGGCAAAATGAACATGTACACATGACAAGAGCTGCAAAGGTGGAATGCACTTCAGCAATAGTTATAATAAGGAACCCCAGAATAGTACAGGTAATTATTCAGGTCCTTATAGTACAGGTCAGGCTTCCGTCCTCCACTCTTCCTTAAGCAAGAATAGGACTCACGGTACAGGCACGATCCGTTGAGCCCAGCACCGCGGCTCTCTACAGTTCAAATCGCAATCGTGACGAAGTGTTCCTAGCAGGCGAACAGTCCCTGAAACCTTGAGGTGCAGGCCTTCCGAGTTGCCGTTATTAGGGCTTCGGGCTTTCAGGTTTAGGGCGTCAGGCTTCGGGCTTTAAATCTTTTAGCATAGGTTTGGAGTTAGTATAGGGTTCTGCACAATGAGAATAGGGTTCCATCAGGGGCTCCTTTAACTAGGTGTCGATGTCAGCAGTCCCCAAATTTACATATGATTAGGCTTTATATCAAGCGAAAAAGGAAAGTACAAACTATCCCAAGTCGATACCTGGTTAACGGATTGTACTTCAGGATAGGTGAAAGCTGTTCTTGACAGAGTCTTACAAAAGTTAATATAGGGGCCTTAATAATTAGGGTAGGGTTCTGGGGCCGATTATACGAAGCAAAATATACTACGAAGCAATAGTATAGGTAATTTTTTAAGCCCCTACATTACGCTTTCCCAAAAAATCGTGAAAGACCGGCGACCCTGTGCGGACGTAGGCTTAGGGGTTTCAGGATTCCACAAGGGTTGCAATAAAGAGTTCCTTTAAGGGCTTTCATTTAGGGTTTGGGTTTAGGGTTTAGGGCTTCTAGTAGGGTCATGGGCTTACAGGTTTCAGGATCGTGGGATCATGGGTCGGGCTTGGAGTTGAGAAATCCTAAACAACAAACCCCAAGCCCAAAAGCCCTGCTACTCGAGCCTGCGTCCCGATACTCCTAGGGAACCCCCGGACTTCTACGAAACGCAAACCCCTCAAGTCAGGAACATCATGTTACATGATGATGTTGTGTTGGGTTCAGGGTTTAGGGTTTCGAAGAGTTAAGGCATGGTCTTGAACTTCCTCTTTATCAAAAACCCCTTCGGAAATTTTGGGTGTCTGCTGTAATTAAGGTGTGTTGGGCTTTCTGGGTACCAGTATCGCTTTGTTTTCGCACCCTGAGTCATATGCTCTAAACCCACACTGTCCGTCGACCACGACACACAATCCCCTCACCATGGGAGTTTCCAAAAATAGGGGACCCTAGTATAGTACTCTAAATAATAGGATCCTTAATATAAGGACCCCCAAATAAGGTACCCCCTATTTTCGGAAAACCCCACATGTCACAGCACATGCATGGCAATGTAGTGCCTGCATCAGGGCACGACCAAGGATGTAGAACACGCCGCTTAGCATGGGCACCAGCACCTTTCAGTTAGAAACTTGAACCCTGAACCCCCAAATTGCTCAAAGCCAGCATTTGGCATTTGGGCTGAGGCTAAGGGCTTTCCTTGGGCGAGTTGGGATCTATATCTAGCAAGGTATGCTGTAACTGTGATAGTAACTCTCATAAGCAGAATTGGTTGTTATTGAAGCTTCTTGCTGCTGCGGGCCTTCGGCGTCCTGGGTTCGAAGCTACGGGGGGTTCGAAGCTACGGGGAAATCAGACACAGAGACTCCTCACTGCCCACACAGCCAAAGAGCCCAATGCCCCTTAGTTACGGAATGTACCCTCAAACATATGGGAGTTTCCCAAAATAGGGGGACCCTAATATAGTACCCTAAATAGTAGCATCCTTACAGTAAGGACCCCAAAATACGGTACCCCTAATTTTCGGAAACTCCCATATCGGTGTTGTTCCTGCCTAAAGCCTACATCCGCGAACCCTACGTCCTACTTTACGTCCTAGACCCCTGAACCAGGAACCCTATCGAAACTCTAAACCCCAAAACCCCATTTAAAAAAAAACACCAAATCCTGAAACCCTGAATTCAGGGATGTGGAGGGGCCAGAAAGGGGATACTACCACCAATTCTTCCGACCCCGATACTGCATGAATCACTTGGCCCCGTCGAAGGACACTCCCCTGCGTTCTTCCTAACCCAGGCTCCTGGGAGGATCCAAAATGTGGATGACTTACGTGGTTTGCCCTAAACATACCCTCTAATAGCATATGTTCCCGAATCACCTGCCTCAACCCCTTCTTACTGATAGCCTCTAAGTACTCCTTAGATAGCCTTACAGCAGCCCGTGCGGGAACCCCTACAAGAACCCACACCTTATGCAACCAATACGGAACCCTATGATCCCTTAAAGGAGCCCGTAGAGTATCCTTGGAAGGAGCCTTTTTGAGTCATCGGTACAGGAACCCTTAGTAGGGCTTAGGGTTTAGGATTTAGAATTAGAGTTTAGGGCCGGGAAACCTGCACCCCAAACCCTAAACCCTATGCCATCGATCCTTAACCCAAACCCTCAGTGTAACCCTTAGAACACCACTTCCAGAAACCCTTCCTCAAATCCAAGGCCGATATGGGGGCCTGAATAAGTAGAATAAAGTTTGGGGCCATCTTACAGCATGCTCATACCCTGGAACCCGAACAATTGCAAGTAGCCCGGCCCCTGTATTACCCTAAGCCCGGAACCCCAGAACCCTATAAAGGTCTGGATATCCCCAGATCTTAAATACACCATATGCCCCAACATATTGGGGGATCCTTATGACAGTTTACGGTATATTCCGGAATCAAGGGTTTTAGGTATCCGTATCCCCAAACCCTACAAAACAGGTGGTCATGACCCCTTAACTATAGGGTGTAACACCGAAAACAATAGGTTTTCGGATCCTCGGGTAAGCCCTAAACCATTGTCAGCGGAGACTGTAGGTACAATCCTAAACCCTAAACCCTCTTGGAGGGTTTCGGCAAGTACATGGAGCCCTTATACTCTAAACCGTATAGAACTCTTATAGTATCTACTCTTTGAAAGAACCCTTATGGTAACCTTTAAGGGCTCTTTGAAGGGATCCTTTAGGTATCTATAAGGGCTCCTTTACGGGATCCTTTAAGGGATCTATAAGGGTTCCTTTACGGGATCCTTTAAGGGATCGACAAAGGTTCCTTTAAAGGAACCCTTAAACCCAGCGCCTGGTTGCGCTTGGAGCTAGTGATCTCCACGCCACACAAGGAGATGGGCTGCTGCCAGTTCTTTATGAAGTCTACCATGTCCTTGGTTTGGGGTTTATAGGGTTTTCGGAGGGTTTGGGGTTTTAGGCTTTAGAGCTTTAGGGTTTAGGGGATGTTCTTTATGAAGTCTACCATGGCTGTGGTTTGGGGTTTAAGGTTTCAGGCTTTAGGGTTTGAAGAGTTTTCGGAGATTTTAAGGTATAGGATTTAGGGTTTTGGGGTTTTAGGCTTTAGAGCTTTAGGGTTTACGGAGTGTTCTTTATGAAATCTACCATGTCCTTGCTTTTGGGGTTTAAGGTTTCAGGCTTTAGGGTTTATAGGGTTTTCGGAGGTTTAGGGGTTTAGGGTTTAGGGTTTTGGGGTTTTAGGGTTTAGCGGATGTTGTTTATGAAGTCTACCAAGTCCCTGGTTTTGGGGTTTATTGGGTTTTAGAGTTTAGGACTGGGGGTTTTGAGGTTGTGGGGTTTAGAGGATGTTGGTAATGAAGTCTACCATGCCCTTGGTTTGGGGTTTTCAGGTTTCAAGCTTTAGGGTTTATAGGGTTTTCGGAGGTTTTAAGGTTTAGGATTTAGGGTTTTGGGGTTTTAGGGTTTAGCGGATGTTCTTTATGAAGTCTACCATACCCTTGGTTATGTTGGTTTTGCGGTTTAGGGCTTTAGGGTTTGAGGCTTTGGGGTTTAAGGGTTTTAGCGTTTAGGATGGTTCAGGTGCCCTTTCTTGTGCAGTCGACAAGGGTTTATAAGGGCAGTTCTACATGTCTTTGGCTGCTGCTATAAAAACCAGTGGTAGTATTACTCGTACTGCTGCAGACTACTCATTATTTCGATTACATTTTTTAGTACATCATGCTTATTGCTGCTGTTATATTACTATTTTTGCTACTACGACTACGACTACGACGACTACGACGACTACTACGACGACGACAGCTACTACACCACCAGCAACAACACCAACAACTGCTACAACAACAACAACAACAGCTACTACTACTACTACTACTACTACTTCTACTACTACTACTACTTCTACTTCTACTTCTACTTCTATCTTCTATCTTCTACTTCTACTTCTAACTTCTACTTCTACTTCTACTTCTAACTTCTAACTTCTAACTTCTAACTTCTACTTCTACTTCTACTTCTACTTCTACTTCTACTTCTATTTCTACTTCTACTTCTACTTCTACTTCTACTACTACTACTACTCCCACTACTTCTACTACTACTTCTACTATCCGGCGCCGATGCCAGGAATCCGTGACCGGATCCAGCAAGCTGAGGAAGAAGCTGTCCATGTGCGTCCTTTGGGTACAGCACCCCGAGGGACGAAGGCTGCAGGTTGAGGGCTTATAGGGCCGGTTTAGGGTTTAGGGCTAGGGTTTAGGGTTTAGGGCTAGGGTTTAGGGTTTAGGGTTTAGGGCTAGGGTTTAGGGTTTAGGGCTTTTCGGTCTAAGTCTAGGATTAAGGTACGAAAAAGCAGATATTAGTTACTGTAAGGACCTAATATGGTACCGCATGTGTCCTGGCTGACCCGATGGGCATGTCCAGGGTGACTTCGAAGCGCAGGCGATCCAGCTTCTCTTTCCTGAGCTCAGAGGCTCCGAATTCCATATTCTTTGCAAAAAGCGGGCCTCGTATCTTGACTGAAGAAATAATCCGTAATTGTGGAATTTAGGGGTCACTGGGAGTACGGTTTCGAGCTTCAGTGGTTTCTGGGAGTACGGCTTCGAGTTGAGGAGTCTAAGATTTAGGTGACAGAGCTTCGGCATCACAGAGGTTGCGTATCGGTCTTATGGGTAGAAGTTTTGCGTTAAACTACTGGGTATATTTCTCACACTACGTGTTTGTATAAGCATCTGTATATACATATTTACAGATAGATAGACCCATGAGAACTAAGGAAAACGACAATGAAATGATAAGTTGGCGTGTATGTACATGTATACGTGAAATGGGAATGGGCTCAAATAGGCTAGCAAGGTCCAATATTACAAGTTGGGGAGCACGCCCTCTATGACTCTATGATGCGCGTAGCGTACAACCGGAAACGTTAAGCCCTAAGCACAAACCGCCCCAAACAGCCCTACAGCCTGAAGTCCAAGGCGCCCACCGTGAACCCTAAGGTGTCAGCCTGTTGAGCAATTCCAGGATTGATTTGGGGAGCCGAACAATCTGAAGCTAACCCTACTACAAGAGCCTCGACAATACTCCCCGACTACTGCTGCTACTACTACTGCTACTCCTACTCCTACTCCTACTGCTACTGCTACTGGTTTTCCTACTGCTACTAGTTTTGCTACTGCTGCTGCTACTGCCACTGCGACTGCTTACCGCTACCGCTACCGCTACTGCTACTGCTACTGCTACCGCTACTTACTGCTACTGCTACTGCTACTGCAACAACAAGGACGAGTCCACACACACACACACTACAGGTCGATGCTGAGAGCCCCCAAACCCGAAAGCAACCCTAAAGCCTAAACCCTCATGTAGGGTTTAGGGTGTCATTGATGTTAGTGCTTGTTATTGTTTTTGTTCGGGTAGGTTAGCGCTTGTATCACCCTTACTGGCCCTTACTAATGCTGTTGTTGCTGCTATTCCAAGCTCTATAGCTCTATATAACCCCTAAGCCCTAAAGCCAAGCTTCCAGGACTGCAACACCTTTAGGGTGTCTTCGCGAAACATCTGGTTCAAGGCAACCAGCTTGTTCAGAATACTGAACACCAGTGCCACGATGGCCAAGAGATTGCTCAGGCAAACGATGCCTTGGTGTCTATGTTATTGGGCTGGGGCTTCAAGTAGACCTCGGATAAACAACCCCCCCCCCCCCCCCACTCCCATAATACAGACTACAATAGGCATCCGAAGATGATGGCTTTAAAGAAAAGGGAAGTTATTAATCAGGGGTCTACATTGACCACATGATGGACCAGGTTTTGTGCGCACCCTCATCCCTGACCGTGGCCGAGTACTAAACCTGTTGTTGCAACCCGACCTTCTGCTGAATCACACTGCGCAAGAAGCGGGAGTTTCCGAAAATAGGGGATCCAAATCTAGTACCCTAAATAGTAAGATCCTTATTAAGTACCCTAAATAGTAGGATCCTTATTAAGTACCCTAAATAGTAGGATCCTTATTATAAGGACACCAAAATAAGGTACCGGAAACTCCCAAGTAGCATGGAAGTGGAATCCTGGAGCCGACACCGTGTACCTATACCTCAAAGAACCTGGCTCCAGAGTAGTGCAGGAGGGTCATACCCTACCCAATTTTTAGGATACCCAGTGTTATCTTGAAAAAGGGGGTAGGGTATACTGAGTTTGTAGAGTAGTGCAGGAGCCGTCATATTTGGAATAGGGTTTCGGGGTATATTCTCGTACAGTTGTGCTAAGTGACAAAGGAAAAACAGATAAACACAACACATACTGACCATTCCGAAGTGTAGGGTGGATTCTAAACCCTCGAAACCCTAAACTCTAAACCCCCAAACCCCTAAACCCTAGACCCCCAAATCCCTCACCTTGAACTGCAAACCCTAAACCCCTAAACCCTAAGCCCCAAAACCCTAACCCCCAAAAACCTTAAACCCTAGAACCCGAAAACCCTAAACCCTTAAACCCCTGCGTAGCGAAGTCTCAAACCCACCCGAGGCGAGGAGCCTCCCACGACACGCGGCTTTTTAGGGTTTAGGGTTTTAGGGTTTTTGGTTTAGAGCTTTACTGTTTTGTAATTTAGGGTTTAGGGTTTTTTGGCGTACAGTTTTAAGGCTTTTTGGTTCAGGATTTAGGGTCTTTTGGTTTCGGGTTTTGGGGGCTTAGGAGGCTTTCTGCTGTCTCAAGACGAAAGTAAAACCCAAGGCAGATGCTCAACAAGCACACTCCCGAGACCCCAAGAATATAACGGTAGCTACTTTGGTGTCTGAGACGGATTCTGCTTTCGACCACTTCGAGCACCGGCGAACTGTAGACAGCCGGCAGAAGCAGCCATACCCTAAACACTAAACTTTAGAATACCCTAAACCTTGAACCTCAACACTATTCCATAAACCGTAAACCTGAAAATAAACCCTAATGCCTAAGTACCCTGAACCCCCAAGCCCGAATACCCCAAACCCTGAACCTGAAACACAAAAGCAGGTTCTGCAGCCACCCCAATGGCCCTTTACATAATGGAGCCCTTATGGTCCTTAATTGTGGGTATTTAGGGTACATTAGAGGGTAGCTGGGGGGTCTAAGTTGAGTAGCCCCTTTAACAATCAGGGTGCCCTTCTTCCAACTATTCGATTTGAATAAGGGGACCCTAAATAAACCCTAAACCCTAAACCCTATAGCTAACTGAGGGGCTTCCTTTCGTGCTAGGGCTTGGAGGCCCTCTACGGCTACGGTTTAGGGCTGAGGGTTCAGGGTTTTAGGGTTTAGGGTTAAAGGCTATAGGCCCCCAAACCCTAATGCCCTAAACCCTAAACCCTAAAGCCTAAAGCCTGAAGCCTAAAGCCTAAACCCTAAAGCCTAAACCCTAAAGCCTAAACCCTAAAGTCTAAACCCTAAAGCCTAGCCCTGACTCAAACCGGGTGCTGGCCGAGGTGAGAGAGTCTTCCGAAGCCACCAGAAGCATCTCGCTCGTCACGTACCTGGGTGAAGGGCTTAGGGTTTTAGGCTTTAGGGTTTAGGGTTTAGGGCTTAGGGTACCTTAGTCTGGAGTTGAATTTCGGGCTTCAGGGCCTTTTGGGTTTCAGAGTTTAGGGATTTACTACGACTTCAGGATGCACAACTGCCAGAAAGGTATGTTTAGAGTCGAGAGTAACTCATCACCGCCGGTGCTGCTGCTGCTTCTACTACTGTCAATACCATCACGATTGACAGTGCCACCAAACCACAATCAGCCATATCAATCAATTACCAGCTTGGCAGTAAGAGTCGCAGGAAACTTCGTTGTCGTCGTAGTAGCAGTGGCAGCAGCAGCAGCAGATGTTGTTAAAACCCTGATGCCCTATTACCACACCGTGAACGCGAAATGTTGAACCCAATCCGTGCAGCACAAGAGCAGCACTGTCACGACGAGGATGCCACTAAGCAGCTTCTCGACATGCACCTTCAGATTCTCACAGCTCATTCCGAAACCCGAAACCCTAAGGTGCAGGGTTCCTATTTCCCCCACTGTCCCGAGGCCTAGATCCGAGAGATACCTATCCAACAGAGGCCAAGTACCCAAATAGTAGGGTTTAGACTATATGGGAGCTTCCGAAAATAGGGGACCCCAATATAGTACCCTAAATAGTAGGATCCTTATTATAGGGATCCCCAAAAAAGGTACCCCAAATTTCGGAAACTCCCATATAGTTTAAATTACTGAAACCCATTTTCTGAATGGTCTTTGGTGCCGAAGGCCCTACTATCATAGGGCCCCAAAGAAGCACATAAGCAAAAATTAGGATAGGGGTATCCCATATGAACCCTCTTATAATGAAGCCCAATAAGGTAGGGATATCCCTATCAAATGCTTATGCTTATGTGCTTTTCGGGTCCCTAATATCAAGCTCCAAGAGCCGGAGAATGGGAGCCGGAACACTGCAAGCCCTACCTTCCTGACTACAAGGACCCCAAAATAAGGTACCCCTAATTTTCGGAAACTCCCATAAGGGTGGTAATAGTAGTTATAATTGTGCCCCATTCCTCCATTCCCTACTAACCAAAGGTAAGAAGCTGTGTTACGGCTTAGGTCTCCGGCTCACGAAATCCCTTCCTGCGAGCCCCTCCTTGATAAGGGTCCTAGATACTGTCATGGGGAATGCTGCCCCAAATCATAATTGCAATTCCTAACAGAGGAACCCTACAATTCTACTATACAGGCACTTTGGACACTTTGGGTCAATGTAGGAACCTGGATAGATCCCACTAGGTGCCAGGATTCTTCATGGCTTCTTCTGAAGCCTTTGTAAATGTTCCTGCACGGGCCCTTTTGAGGCTGGAATTCTTCCGGCACTTTCATGCTGCTCATGACAGTTGAGCGCAGCAGATGTTGGCAACTTTTGGAATTCGAGCTCAGGGGGAAAAGCATTCGGAAGAAAGATGCTAGGACCAGAAAGTCATGAGCGATCTTGATCTTGGGTCGTCGGCAGAGGGAGCTTGAAAGGTAAGCCTTTCACACCGATCTGCGGTGTAGATGCCCGTGGAATCCCTCGTTTAGGGGTTCAGGGTTTCCCGGAGACTCCAATATCGGCTAATTGAGGAAAATACGTTAAGTTAAGACGAGGGGAATATGATTTAAGGACTGATCCTAATTAAGGGACATTGGAGTCTCTGGGTTTTGGGTTTAGCGTTTATAGGGCTCAACCCCAACCCTTCGCCCGAACGCTGCACCTGCAAGACGAGTGCGTTTGCGCGCGTGACGATCCGGAGCAAGGCAAAGCGTCTGGCAGCCAAGATCTTCACCTCGAGGGGATCGGGTTTAGGGCTTAGGCAGACTGTACAACTAGTATCCAGTTTCCTAGAATCCTACAGGCTGAGGCTGGCGAGGGGATTCCGAAGCAGAGTTCCTATAAGGTAATTTTAGGGCTTTAGGGTATTTTCGGGTTGAGGGTTGGGTCGACGCTTATTATACTGCCATCAGCCGACATCGTAACATGGTGTTTGTCCGCGTCATGGTCGTCACTCCATCGTCACAGTCATAATAGTAGTAGCAGAAGAAGCAGTAGCAGTAGCAGTAGCAGTAGCGAAGTAGAAGTAGAAGTAGAAGTAGTAGTAGAAGTAGTAGTAGTAGTAGTAGTAGTAGTCGTTGTCGTCGTCGTCCTAGTGACTAGCACCACCACCACCACCAGCGCCGTATATCTTCAGCAACATTACCGCCATGTTTGTCGGAGATTGGTACCACAGCTGGCATAGCATCAACAACATTAAGCATCACCTCCGCGGCATGCTAACCCAACGAACTACACGTTACACCGACATATTCAATCACTCAGGCGGATGCCCAGAAGCCTACTTCCAAAACTCCGAACCCTAACTCCCAAATCCCAACACCACCACGCCTCTTTGTTGTGTGCAGGGCAGGGCTGCTCCTCCAGTAGCTGCTCGTCGTCACCGACGACGACTGTGGCTCTTCGTCTTCGAGATTTCCGCCGCGGCTTGGTGGCCCCAACGGACTCGTTCCTTGGAGGTTTATTCCAAGCGGTGATATTACAGATCCCAGGTTGAGTCACAACGGCTTCTGTCGCACTTCGGGCTCTTCGGCACGCTCCTATGTTTACAATCTGTAGGACTTTAACACAAGTCTGTAGGACTTTAATTAACGTATCTAGGCTTATTGAAACAAAGACAAGACAAGCAAGCACAGTGCGGCGATTCAGGTCTGCGACCTTCGGGCGAAAGGGTTCATGGGACTTACAGGTGCTACTTGCAATCCAGCGTCTTTCTCAGTGATATCTCGCTGAGGTTTGTGTTCACCTCGTGAACTCGCTCCAGGCTGTTAACCTTCTCCATCTCCTCATCCACTTGTCCACGCACATCGTCAAAGAACAACGTGTACCTCACCAGGCAAGCCGATGATCATTTTCTGCTTAGATCATGACAGCGCCTGAATAGCTTTATGATCGATTTGCTGCTGCAGTGCCACACCCCCTCAATGACCTACCCTAAACCTACCGGAAAGCCAGCCAAAGTAGTAAGATGGAGGCCCAGAGTTTTGGTGTATTTACATGAAAACTGTGCAAGGGCTGCAAGGGAATGCAGAAAACGAATTATCAATCATTCACACCTCCCATATTCTTTGCGGGTTCGGGCTTCTGCACGGAGCATTACCAACAGCGTTAGACAATTGGTCAGACCTCCTTACAGGCTTCTGTACTATGGCTACAATAATCAACGGATCCTGAGGAACAGTTCAGACCGCGATATTCCCAGAGACTGCAGTACCCCTTTAGGGAATATATGGGAGTTTCCGAAAATAGGGGACCCTAATATAGTACCCTAAATGGTAGGATCCCTATTAAATTTTGGGAAACTCCCATATATCTTGTAGATCATAAGGGGCTGAATACAGTGATTTAAAGTGTCTTCCCTCATTCAGGGGATGTCTTGGGGTCACCAAACCCTAAACCTAAACCCTTAACCCTTAAACCCTAAACTCTAAACCCCTAACCCCTAAACCGTAAACCCCCAAACCCTAAACCCTAAACCCCTGCACCCTAAACTCCTAAACCCCAAACCTTCGTAAAGCGGACCTCATCGAGTCGGTACATGCGAAGAGCAGTTGAGTGAAGCTGTCCTGGACGAAGAGAAACGGGCTTAGAGTTCAGAGTGTGGGTTTAGGGTTTAGGGCTTTGGGGGCTTTCGGCTTTGGGGGTTTAGGGTTTAGGGGTTTAGGGCTTTCGGGGTTTACGGCTTTGGGGGTTTAGGCCCCCATCCACACCCCAAGCACAGGATCCCAATTCCTCAGGCTCGCGTTTTTGAGCTGATCTTTGTCTCTGCAGCTACAGCAACCAAAGCCGACAGCTCGACTCGTCCGACAAACTGATTAAGACCTAACCCTAAATCCCATACCCCCCAACCTAAACCGGAACCCCAACTGCAAAACCTAGACCCTAATCCTTAAACCCTAGATCTCGAAGTCTTGGCTTTTGGGTTAAGGAAGAATGGAAGGTGTCTGGCCTTTTGGGTTGATATGCCTTTGTCTCGGGTTGTCTTCCCTTCCTTACCATTTCGGTTTAGGGTTTAGGGGCATTGTCTACCACAACACGTATCTTATTTGTGCAGGGAAGGGCGGCTGGCATTCGATCCGAAACCCTTAACCCTGGAACCTTGAAGCCCTACCTGCACCCAATTTTGTATGGTGATTTCCTTATGTAAGTCCTCAAAGAGTTGTTTCTGGGGTTAAGGTAAGCCCTGAGATCAAAACCCATCCTGTTCGGCCATCTTTGTGTGACGCCGCTCATCCACCAACCAGAGCTTCCGCTGAGATTGATGGCCCGTCAGTGGCGTATCCTCGCGGCAAACATAACCACCCGTTTTTCTCCAAGACCCCTAAACCCTGAACCTCTAAGACTCCAGGCCGGCAAACCACCTACTCTGGGGTCGAAACTCGGTAGAAAATGCTGGGGACGATCCTCTTGCAGTTGTCGGTGCGAGAGGTATTCCGGTGTGCAGTATGTTGTCGTGGGTTTAGGATTTGGGGTTTGAACGCTCAGAGCCTTACATAGCGTAATCAAGGTACCTTTAAAACGGTACATGTACCCATTGCTTAGGGCCATACCCTCTTTTTGAAAGGTGCATTGGCAATCTAGGTAGCCCTAAACTTAAAACCTAGTGGGTTCAGGGCTCTGGGAATTTCCGGGCTTAGGGTAGGGTTACGGAAACTCGGCCCGTGTCCTAACAACCATCCTGACTCCGAGATGTACAGCGATTTTGGTTTCCAAATCAACAGGGATAGTTTCCCGGATAAGTTGGGACTGAGGGTAAGGGAGAAGGGACTGGGGATTGTGAACTACGGTCAGAATATCATATCTGCAACAACTGCTGGGAGCTCCAAATGAAAGGTATGTAGATTACTAGAACAGACTGTATGTTGGTCTCCGTAGATGTCGAGTGCTGCTCATGGTTTGCAAATTGCGGAAGCTCCTCGTGTCCAGCGTCTGACTCCTCTGTGGGCCTCGACAATGACCGCTGACAGCCCTACAAAATCCGAGTGAGTTAAAGCCAATATATCTGATTAAATTGTTTAAACCCTGAAAGAAGTCTAAACCCTAGACCATTTTAAAGCCTAAATATCTGTTTAAACCCTAAAAAGAAATAGAAACTCGGCCCTGGACCATAAGTAAACTTCATAAGCTAAGTTTCTATTAGGGAAACCCTCGACCATAGGCCCCATGCATAAGCTAAGTTTCCATTAGGGTTTGGCGCTTAGCGCCCCATGCATAAGCTAAGTTTCTATTAGGGTTTGGGGCTTAGCGCCCCATGCATAAGCTAGGGTTTGGGGCTTAGCGCCCCATGCATAAGCTAAGTTTCTACTAGGGTTTGGGGCTTAGCGCCCCATGCATAAGCTAAGTTTCTATTAGGGTTTGGGGTTTCGGGTTCTGGGAGATGCTTCGGCTGCGGGGTTCCAAAAGGTTCGATGGCCTGAACTCCAGACTCAGGACGATTTGAACTCAAGACTTTCAAGACCCTGCACACCCCAAATACGGAACACCAGAACCTGGTCCCGAGACCCAACCCTAAACCCCGTGGAATCGCCGTAGAATCTTCTGTGGGCCCTAAACACATGGCCCTGTGAACCCATGACTCGATCCTGCAAACACAAGGCCGATGCCTGGCTCTCCCGGCCCCCCCCACACCCTAAACACTAATCCTGAACCCTAAACCCTAAACACCCTCGCGCCCCTCTTCCCGAAACGCTGTCACATCTGCCTGACTTCGGGGTGTGCCCTGGGCGTAAAGTCTTCTACTGTGCTGCATTTTAGGGTTTAGCCTCTAGGGCATAGGGTCTATTGTAGAGTCGACAGGGGATTAGTTTAAGCGCTCGAAATTCCGGACCCCCTGCCGCCACGCAGCAAAGTAAGCCGCAAGTTCTCCATCAGGCTCCAGTATTGCCAGCCCAGAGCTTTCCGCCTATAGGCTTCTTACGTTTAGGATTTGAAATGCTGCAGCAGAGCGTTTAGGGTTCAGCGTTGGCAGGGCTTAGGGTTGGCTAAGTGTGTTAGGGTCTCGGGCTGAGGGCTGTTCGGGGTTTCGGGTTTAGGGTTTACGTGGAGATTGGGTCTTCGTGATTCTGACTGTGGCCAGCACGGCACTGATTTTGCTCGTCATTCTCATCACCACTGCACGGCCCTCCTGCTCGCAGTCCTCTTACAATTATGATAATCACCATCATGCATGCAGCCATCGTTCCTGCCGACTGTGGCGCATCGTGGTCGCCAGCGTAAGCATGCATGCTGGTGAAGATAGTGGCAGAGGTAGCAGCAGCGGCAGCCATAGCAGCAGTAGCAGCAGTAGAAGCAGTAGCAGCAGCAGCAGCAGCAAAAGCCACATAAGTAGTAGGAACAGGAGGAAGACTCAGAGTAGCACTTGCGGTAGTTTTGAAGGGCAAACCATATTACGAGCCTCACTATCCTTGTTGACGGAGGGGACGACTATTCACAGTGACTGTTCGTCAAGGATCAACACTATCACTATTTCTGACTCGGTGTGGGGAGCTGCAATTAAAATGCAGCTCCGGGCATTGACTGTCACCCCATGCTACAATACCGCTGCACACAGTCAGCATGCACGACGACTGCGGCCAAGAATACCACTAGCACTGTTTTATCATTCTGATGCGGGTGCTACTGCCCTTATAAGAACCGGCGAAAGTGCCAGCATCAGTGTGCCTTATGACCGTGACGGCATGTTCCGAGTGCCGTGGCCACTCAACCACTGAATCATTTTCCTCCAAGACCATCCCAAGACCCTAAACCCACCGAAGCCCTGTTTGTTAAGGCGTCCATAGTACCTGGCGACTCCCCGGTTCCTGCAAAAGGGTTTAGGGTTTAGGGTTTAGGGTTTAGGGTTTAGGGATTTAGGGTTTAGGGTCAAAGTCTCATCTAAAAAAAGCTTGAACTCTCGACCGTATACACCCTGAACTCGCCACCTGAAATCCGAAACTCTGCACCCTAAGCTGTCTCTAGGAAGCTTAAACTAAACCCTAAACCGTACCCAGCGAATCCTCCTGAACCCCGCTAAACCCTAAACCCTTGCGGTCTCCGATATAGACCTCTTTGAAGGAACGTTGTAGCACCTAAACCCTAAACCCTATACCCTAATCCCCTAAACCCCTTCAACCCTAAACCCGAATCCCTTAAACCCTAAACCCTAAATCCCTAAACCCCTTAAACCCCACATCCCTAAACCCAAAACCCTAAGCCCAAATTCTCCCTGAAACCTCCGAGCCTTTTGTCTGGGGCGACAAGGTAAAGAACGGCCAGACAGCCTTGGGACAAGTTAGGGTTTAGGGTTTAGAGGTTAGGGCTTATGGTTTAGGGTTTAGGTTAGGGTTTTAAGGCGTTGCGAATTAGAACGTTTATTTTTCTAGAGAGGACACAAGTGTCTTAGGACATAGTGTAGGGTTTGGGGTTTAGGCCCTTGCAACAATTGACTGGCGTTGGCACTGAGTACACATCGTGTTGAAGGATTTTGTGGTTCAGGCTTTTGTGCAGGGGGCCCAGGGAGGAGGGTAGGGCGGACGTAAGCTGAAATTCGAAATTTACTCCTCAATTGCGGGTATCGGGCTTTCTTGTTATCGAATGCCCATTGTCTGAGGCGATAGCATGAATAGTTCTTGATGCCCCATATTGCAGCTTCCGAAGCCCTGGGCCCACATCCACCCAACTGAACCCTTAAACCCACAATAGAAGACGCAAACACAAGCCCTAAACCAATGCACCTGACCCGATTCTATAAATGCCTTTTCGGGTCTACTGTCCTGGTGACCCTGCTCCAAAGATTGCGACAAGTGGCGCAGCTGAAAGGTGTGAAGTCTCATCAGCGTCCCGATACCTCGAAGGGCACAGAAACCAACAATAACGCAGCAAAGCCGGAGCCTCAATGTCGAGTCGTCGTACAACTTTGTACCGATAATAGAACTGCAGTGATACATGCCCCCCAAACCCTAAACCGCAACCCTGCCCTGATTCAGGCCTGCGGCAGATCGACATCCGAATCTTACTTGCCCACTAAGCCACAGAAACAAAAGCCTGAACTTTCAGATTGCACTAAGCTATAAGATCTCCAAGAGAATAACCCTAAGGGTCCAAGTGCCTCATCATGCAGAGAACGGTTTTGGAGTATGTTGTGGCATAGTTTTCAGCGCCAGGTCTTCATGAACTCCAACGGCAAAAGATGCAAAGTTCAAGCCCCAGTCCACCTTTTTGAGGCAAAACCCTGAGCCCCTCTATAAAGAAAGGCCGGAAGCTTACACACTCAAAGCAGCCGTGTGTCAGTGACGGGCCACGAAGGCAGCGGTTGCAAAGGCAGTCACGCAGTACCTGGAAACGGAACCCTAAACCCTGAACCCCTGCACCCTCAATCCGAAACCCTTAAACCCTAAACCCCTGAAACTCCTAAACCCCAGACCCGAAACCCCTAAACCCTAAACCCGAAACCCATAAACCCTAACCCCTAAACCCTGAACCCTCAACCCGTAGAGGGTTTCGGGTCATGTACAGCCTCTTGAGCAAACGAAAAGATACGCAACACCTCAGCCGGTCATGTGTGCATATGCATACACAGGCCATGCACGCACATCTGCATATCTGTATGTATACATGCATGCATGCACGTATGTATATCTATATGTACATGTACATGTACAACATGTATATGTATATGTATGTATATGCATGTATACATACATATATACATATATACATATATACATATATACATATGTATATATATATACACATACATATATACTTATGCATATATATATATGCATATACAGATGTATATGTATATGTACATGTCTATGTATGTGCATATGCATATGTATATGTATATGTATATGTACATGTACATGTACATGTACATGTACATGTACATGTGCATGTATATGTATATGTTTATGCTTATGTATATGTATATGTATATGTATATGTATATATATATGTATGTATGTACATATGTTTATGTATGTATATATGTATGTGCCAGTAAAGAACATTTCGTATGAGTGAAGAGTACAACGCATGTGTGAAGATTTATGTGTATATATGCAAGGACATACAGGCAAAACCGATAATCATTTACTCCGTGCAGCTCGTAAACACTGCGGCTTTAGGTTAACCCCCAATTCATGCCGGATCCTGAATCTGCTGAAGTCCTGCAGCGACAGCACACTCAGGGGAAAGGCCGAAAATGTCCCTTACTTGTCCAGTATCCTCGGAAACTAAAGGTTAACCTGTGGGATTACGTAGGGCAAACAGTCAAAGGTTACTTACTTTGCTACTGGCCTCAAGGAGAGCTGAAGCTTTGAGTAGCAGACAGGACGTTCAGAACAAAAAGCAGACAACACGATTTACGGTTTAGGGTTTAGGGTTTAAGGTTTAGGGTTTAGGGTCTAGGGGGTTCTTCTTAAGGATTTTGAATCACGATGATAAGGAAACCATACGACTGGTAGTTCCCGTAGATCCCTTACACTCCTTAACAAGAACCCAGAATACAGAGGCGAACTTGTCGGCTCGTCGCTGTGCTAACGAGAAAGACCGCCTTAAACTCGCAATATAGGGAGCTGTATCACCGCCAATTCCTGAGGGGCTATACCACAAAACCCGATTGTAGTCATTGAGTCACCCATATTGCCTCTAAGTACAAGAAGCAGTCTGCAAGGCTGACCGCAGAATGTTCGTATGCTTACCTAAGACACATTCTTCGTATTTAGAACTTCAATCATATGAAGTCCAAATGACAGCTCCAACCCAACATCCCTGAAGCAAGTCGGGTAGGAATCAAAGAACAGATTCGGTGTGAATCCAAAGCCGGTACTTGCTTTGACCGTAACCCTGAACCCACTTTAGGGTTTCGGGTTTCAGGGTTCTGGGTTTCGGTCTCTTCGATCCAGAACGCAAGGGCAAACAAAACACATGCAATTACGCTTACAGTGCACCTTTAACCACTGCCCAGAACCCGCTAAACCCTGACGGCTCCGAAGACCTTTCACCGAAACCCGCCTCAAGAAAAGAAACTGTACCTTCGAAGAGGCACCCCAAACCTAAACAAAGCTGTCACCTTTCACCCCTACCTTAACCCTGAAGAACCTTTTTAAGGACTTATATATAAGGAAATCATAATAAGGAACCCTAAAAAGGTAGGTTCTTCAGGGTTAAGGTAAGCCCTATAAACACCCTAAACCCTATAAACCCTAAACCCTAAACCCTAAGCCCTATAAACACCCTAAAGCCTCCTAGCCTTGGACCCTGGAACCCTACACCCTAATCTTAAACATCAAAGCCTAAATGGGTGCTTGTCAATGTTAGGGTCCCTTTAAAAGGGACCCTAAATAATAGGTGCCGTAATATATTAAGGAGCCAAAAAGGGACCCTAATTTTGCCAACCATCCAAATACACCCTGAATAACCTCAACCTTGAACCCAGATCCGCAAAACCTAGACCCTAAGCCATGCCCCTACGCCTGCTGCATTATGCTGATCACCCCAAACCTTCCCAGACCTTCCAAAAACCCTTAAGGAATATACCTTAAAACTTAAATCATACTAGGGATCCCATTATAACTTAAGGTATATTCCTTAATTAAGGGATCCCATTATAATTTCAGGTCTGTTCCTTTATTCAGGGATTTTGGAAGGTCTGGGTTACGCCGACGGGATGCGTAATTCGGATGAACATCAGGATGCCGGAGTCACAGAGCAAAGGCTCCTCAGCCGGTGGCTTTGCCAGGACCCCCTAAGTACCCTTTACCGGGATCTCCGAGGGTTTAGGGTTTAGGGTTCCTAGTCCTATTAAGTGATAATAAGGGGCTACAGTGAAGGGTAGTTGGGGGGTCTAGGTGGGGTCCAGGGTTTACGCTTCAAGCTTTAGCCGGGACATGCCAGGCAGCGAGACGTTGCTGGCCCTAAACTCTAACCGCCTAAACCCGCAGCTAGGCCTATAGAATAGGTTTTTGTCTCCGGCTTTCTCTCAAATCTACAGCCCGGTCTCTATGCCACATGTTTATAGGCTTTAGCATAGGGTTTTTGTGTTTAGGGCTTAGTGTAGGGTTTAGCAATCAAGGTTTAGGATAGGGTTTAGAGCAAACGGGACCAATTCAAGCTTGATCCAAACCATCCACCCTGAACCCTGAACCCTGAACCCCATAAAGGGCCCGTGCAGGAACCCTTACAAAGGCCTGTAAAGAATCCTTAGAAGAACTTCTCAAAAACAAACCTTAAAGGATACCTCTAAGTTCCTTTACGGATATCATACAAGGTCCGTTGACGGGCAGGTGTGTCAGAACACAACTGACCAAGTAGGGCCCTTCTTTGCCACGCCCACGCAAGGTACCCTAGTCCAAGAACCCCCTCGCGCAGAATGCCCTCGACAATTTGCCCCCTGTAATGCCTGTATTGTACCCTTAAAGAACCCTTTAACGAGCTCCCAAACCCCTGTACACCCTAATCCCGTAAACTCAAAACCCTGAAGTCCGAAGTCTAAACCTTATACGCAAACCTGAAACCTGCCCTAAACCCCAAACCCTGGGAAGCCATCCGTGCCTCGACCCCAAGGCAAAGGCGAGACAGAGATGGCAGAAGCGCCTGAACCAATCCTGCAAAAACCGATCCGACGCTCCTTAGCTGCTGGCAGCGCTTCCTTCAAGTTGCTTTAAGGGCTCCTACACGTGGTTTATGGTTTAAGAAGTCTAGTTTAGGGTCTATGGTCTGGTGTCGTGCTGTTAAGGGTTTAGGCTTCATAGGGTTTCGAGCTGATGCGCTATTTCAATCGCGGGGGCTCAAGTACACGACAGTTGGGTTAGGTACTTCGCTACTGTTACTACTGCTTGGCTTGATACAAGTCCTTTCGAAGTACATGACTACACGGGAAACTGGAAAGATTCCTGATAGATAAACTCGGGGATTATGAACCCCGTGCCATGCACCCTGAACTACCAATCAAGCCCCTACGAAGTCGGGTATTTTCGTCTTGTGGTCTTGTGGGACTTTCCGATGACCCCTTCAACGATTCAGCAACTGGAATTCTAATCAAAACGTCCCACCGCGTTGGGGGTTCAAGATGAGATCTGGTCCAAGGGCTCCGCTGTTTGCATCCTGCAAGAACTCATAGACGCTAACACCGAAACCCTCAATCGAACCCTGCATGCTAATCCCGAACAGACACATAAGTCCCCCTTTCAAAGTCAGCCGTGGTGCAACCGCCAGGACTCATTGTTTCGATGGTTGTGCAGCGGCGGATTCTCCAGCCATCTTCGGTGGTCACCTTCCCAGACCCCATTCAAGGATCCATACTGCGGCTTCTCAAGCGTGTGACTAAACAATAATAAAACTATAGGTGCTCAATCTTCGTGACCTTGACTTCAATTGTCAAACTGCCCGTCAAAAGGGGATCGACATCTTCGAGTGCTACTTAGTAGCAGTAGCAAGAGCAGAAGTAGCAGCAGAGGTCGCAGTCGTAGTCGTGGTCATGCTCTCTGTGGCTAGCACCCGCAGTAGTAGTAGTCGTTCTCGCCGTCGTAACGGTAGCAGTCACCCAGCAGCAGGAGGAGTGTTCGTGATACCGTATACCCTAAACCCTAAACCCCTAAACCCTAAACCCTGGAACCCTGAACCATAAATCCCTAAACCCGTAAACCCTAAACCCCTAAACCCTAAACCCTAGACTAGACCCTAAACCCCTAAACCTCCGTATCGAAACCTTCTGCTGACTTCCGAGGCCAGGCGCCTCCTTCTAAGGCAAAGAGAATGCGTCGCTCGAACTCCGACTGCACCACGTAACTGCGGTTGAAAACCTTGGTTCAGGATTTCTGTCTTGTTCTTAGTAGGGAATGGGGTTCCTTTAAAGGGGTCCTTGAAAGGGATGGAAAACGGATCTACAAGGGTACTATACTGTCTGGTTCCTAGTAGGGAATGGGGGAATGGATTATGGAGACTACTATTGGGGATTATATAGGGACTACTATAGGGATCCATTCCCCCGTTCCCTACTAAGCACCAGACAAATTTTTTGTAGGGTCTCGGCGGGATGCTGGCGGGTTTCCTAGATGAGGACCAACCCGAACTTCTGCAAGGCATATTGGTGGCATGTCTGGCATATGGGAGTTTCCGAAAATTAGGGGTACCTTAATTTGGGGTCCTTATAATAAGGATCCTACTATTTAGGGCACTATATTAGGGTCCCCGATTTTCGGAAATTCCCATATTGCAAACTGCAGACACCAAGCATTGAAACGGGACGTGTGCGCAGGCGGCTTTAGCGCAACTCAACTCGAAACCATTACAGTAAGCCCTGAACCCTTGGAAACTGGAATAAACTGAAAGCCAGCCGACTGCACTCTGCACTCGGATGTTCTCACGCAGCTGCTGCAGGAAGTGGACCACGCGATCAACGAGTTTGGGATGTTCCTTGGCGCTGTCGTTAGCTCTGTGCACATTACTATAGAAGCCTTGATAATTGGAATAGGGTTCTGGGGTATACTATACTATAATTATAATTAATCGGGAACCTCCAAAGTAGTATAGGTAATTATTAAAGCCCCTATATTAGCCCTGAACCGACAACATGAAAACCCCCAAGCAGACCAAGAGCCCAAACTGATGATCCAAAGTCAAGCCCAAATCCGTCGGTTTCGTGGAGGTCAGGGTTGGTTACGTGTCGTCCATATCGACCGCAGTTTTGTGGGGCCTGCATGTTCCGATTCGAACTACTGTTTGGGCCTTAATCATAGTATGGATTCGGGATATGTTGCACTATAATTAGATACAATAGGAAGTCTGAGGAATAGTATTGGCAGCTGTCCAGGATTTCCACATTATATATGGCACTGGTGACAGACTTAGTTTAGGGACCCAAAAAGAGACATAAGCATAAGCATCTTATAGGGATACCCCTACCTTATTGGGCTTCATTATAAGGGGGTTATATGGGATATCCCTATCCTTATTTTTGCGTATGTTCTTTTCTGGGGCCCTATAGTTGGCGCTCGGAAGATGGCGATGCCGCTCTGCTGTAAACACATGCGAACTTGCCTGAAGAAGACCTGTCTAGCCCTCGTGCTACAGTTGCCCAAATAACAGGTTACTGGGTACATAACCTGCTAGTTAAGAAAACTGCAGACCTAGGGTATGCTAGAAGTGCCTTGCAGTGTTTCCAACTACCGGGCTTCCTCTGGCCCCCAACTGATCATTCCTGAGGTTTAGGGTTTAGGGGTTTGGGGATTTAGAGTTTAGGGGTTTAGGAGTTTAGGGTTTAAGGTTTAGGTGTTTAGAGTTTAGAGGTTTAGGGGTTTAGGGTTTAGGTGTTTGGAGTTTAGAGTTTAGGGGTCTCGGGATTTATGGGATTCCGAAAGGACGCATTGGAGACTTCAGGCTTCCCAAAGAGCAAAAAATGCCTGAGGTTAGAGGTTAGAGGTTTAGGGTTTAGGGTTTAGGGTTCAGGGTTCAGGGTATCCGCCGACCTAGAGGCGTGTTGGATGAGTCGGAGGTGAAATTTCAGACCCCAAAAAACGCGCGCCAGAAAGAAAGGCGGGGCACGCATTTTGTTTTTCATGGAGGACGCCGAGCCTGCACGAAGCGGCGTTGACGCTGCTGGGGCGAATTCCGCCGTCTGCAGGCACACTTTACACACTTTCCCGCTTTTCGCTCCCAAAACCTGTATCCCCCTTTCCCCTTCCCCCTGCCCCCCCCCTACCCCCNCCCCCCTTGCCAGCCTCCCCTACTACTACTACTACTACTACTACTACTACTACTGCTACTGCTACTGCTACTACTACTACTAGCACGCCTCCTACTACTACGTCTCTTCAACCGCATCGTCCTTGCCTCTTGCTTCATAGATACCTAAGGCCTTTCTAAACCTAGACAAAATCACAGCCCTTTCGAGGCCGGCATACAAAATCCAATCTAATAAGCTCCTTCGAACCCTAAACCCCGGACCCCTAAAGAGCTCGTATTGTAACAGGCTAACTCTAGCACAGCTCGACAGAATCAGAAAGTAGGGTTCCGGGTGTAGAGGGTCCTTATCTAGTTATACTGTAAATGTAACCCCTAAACCCTAAACCCTACGTCCTAAACCCTAAACCCTAAACCGTAAACNAACCCCTAGCCTACGCGAGCCCAACAAAACCCCAAAGCCCTAAAACCCTAAAACCTTCAACCCCTATACCCTAAACCCTAAACCCCTAAACCCTCAACCCCTCAGCCCCAAACCCCTAAGCCCCTAAAATCCGAAGCACCTAAACCCCTTAGCCCCTAGGCCCCTAAGCCCCTGAACCCCTAAACCCCTAAACCCCCAGACCCCCAAGCGCCTAAACCCCTAAGCCCCTAGGCCCCTAAGCCCCTAAACCCCTAAACCCCTAAACCCCTCAACCCCTAAACCCCTAAACCCCTAAACCCCTAACCTAAACTCCCCCACAAACCCTAAAAACCCAGAGGGCGTCCCGGAAGCGACGGAGCTGGGATTTAGACTTTCAGTACTCCCTCCGCTATCGCCCTTTCTCTGACTCCTACGGGGTCGGCGGCTTGAGNAACCCAGAGGGCGTCCCGGAAGCGACGGAGCTGGGATTTAGACTTTCAGTACTCCCTCCGCTATCGCCCTTTCTCTGACTCCTACGGGGTCGGCGGCTTGAGCCGGAGGCTCTTAAATAACTCAGAAAAGTTGCCCTTAAAGGGTTCAGGGTTGGTGTTGAACTCCTGTTCTTTCCCAGTCTGCAACTACAAGAGGGTTAAGGGTTTAGGGCTTAGGGCGTTCGATTTCATGGTTCAGGGTCTAGACCCGAGAGTATCCTAGGAATAACAAGGTGCCTTTTTGGTTTAAAGGGGCTTATAAGGGAACTTGAACCCTAAAAGAAGGAATAAGGGCCTGGGGGTATATGGTGGGCGTTACTAGGATTAAGAGGTGTTGGGCTCTTTGGGTTGTTCAAGGCCTATAGGAGCAAAGACATACTTGGATCAAAGTACGGCCGGGACTCGGACTCTACAAGTGCATGGCTTCGAGACAGGGTTTAGGCTTCAGGGCTTTGGGGTATAGGGCTGATGTTCAAGGCTTTGGGGTGCAGATCTTAGGGGTTCCATGGGGTTTAGGGCCGGGGGTTTACCTGTGGCACTCGAAGCCGACAGCACCCCGAACGAAGGGCTTTCCTGCTCGGAATGCCTTCCTGCTTGAAGTGGGCTTCCTTTCCCGCAACATGTACGAACATGTCGCTAAACCCTGAGCCTGAACCCCAAACCAATCAACTAGGCAGACCACCGACGAAATCAGTGCCAGAAGGTCGCCCAACTGAATCCTGAGCACCCGGCAATCCCAACCCCCTAAACCCTAACCCACCCCCCCCCCCCCCCAACCCCACAAAAACTTCGGGAACCACCCTCCCGCCACACGGGGCCCATCACCCCTCCCCCACCCCCAAAAACCCGCCTCAACACCACATGGGTTTTCTTTTTGGNCCCCCCCCCCCCCCCCAGCAATGCCAGCAAGACGTTCGGAACCGACTCTCTGCGACCAGGGCTCCATGACATCCTCGTCCACCTCAAAAACCTGCTTCAAGAAGCCATTGGGTTTTGCTTAGTGTAGCTTGTGTGGTGAGGGGGGTGCGCCGTAGGTTGTTCATGCTTGTGAAGGGGGTTGGTGTACTTTAGGTGTTTAGCTTCGGGGAGCCCTAGGCCAAGGGTCGGAAAGGTTAATCAAGAGAATTCCAAACATCCAAAAAACGACGGCGGCCACCACTGCTGCTACTGATGCAGCCCACTACTGCGAGCAGAAGAACACGACTAGGGGCCATGATCATCCTCACCATCTGCGTATGACGCCCGTGATCATGTCCTCATCAACAGTCGTCAGCAGGATCATCGTTTTCAGGCGAGTCAAACGCACCATCTGCATGTTCGTCCTGGTTCTTCTGTCACCACCGTCTCCTTCTTCCTGACTACGTGAAGGTCATGCAAAGCAGGTTGCCAGAAGCCCGTCAACCCTAAACCCTGAACCCCTGAACCCTAAACCCTACATAAACCCTAAGCCCGTCAGGCAGTGCATTGTTGAAGCCCCAAACCAGGACCCCCCAGGGCTCTTTAATAGAGCCCTTTTGATCCTTAATAGTGTATTTGGGGTGTATGAGAGGGTAATTGCGGGGTTTTAAACTTTGACCCTGACCCCACCAGCCTTGAAGTAAACCCCTAAGCTCTACACTTTTGATCTTTAGGAGCCCGGTGCGGAAAATTTCGAGCCACGGCCCTGCCACAGCGCCAGACAGGATTCTGGGGTTTAGGGCTTTTCGTTTTAGGGTTTGAGCTGTAGGGTTTAGGGTTTAGGGTTGCAGGTTTAGGGTTTAGGGTAGGCTGTAGGGTTTAGGGGTGTCTGTGTCGTGACCCTAAACCCTAAACAGGGAATTTGGGGTGGCGTTGGAGCACTGCTGAGATTCCGAGGCCGGCGCCTTCTCTTCCAGCTCAGCGAATTCGTCCCAGACCATCCATGCACAAGCCCTCTCGACGATGTAGAGGAAAACGTCAGAAAAGAAGACCAGAGATGCAAGCAGGCAGCAAATAAACGGACCCAGGACCTCATGGAGACACTCTTGGCTTGTCGAACCCATAGCTCTTGAACATAAACTTAGTAGACACCTTTTTTGCCCTAAGCCCTAAACCCGACGGGAAACCCGAAGTTTTCTGGACACCTTACTCAACCGTGAACCTTATAATAAGGATCCCATTATTAGGGTTTAGGGTTTAGGGGTTTAGGGTTTAGGGTTTGGATCCCATTATTAGGGTCCCCCATTTTCGGAAACTCCCATTTAGGGTTTTGGGTTTTATGGCAACCATGTCAAGGCCTCCACCCGCGAGATCTTCTCTTGCTCGAAGAGCTGGAGTGTTTGCCCAGTGCTAATCATCCGGGCCAGAGGAATTAACCTCAGGTTTAGGCTGTGGGTCTTAATTCAGGGGCTGAGTACCCTAGCCCAAAACTGTTGACCTTTTCAATTATAGTAGCATTATACAAACCCCACAAGGTTCAAGGTTACCTACTCAGCTACTAGGTTAACCTAAGCTATTCAGCAACTGCCTTGGAAATTATATATACTCTTCGGGGTCACAGGAATCCCAAAACGAATAGCAAAAGGTAAAAACCTAAACCCTAAACTAAGACCCTAAGACTAAGACCCTAAGACCCTAAACCCTAAACCCTAAAACCCTAAATTACTAAACCCTAAACGCTAAAAGCCTAAAGCCTAAACCCAAGACCCTGAACCCTAAGACCCTAACACCCAAAACCCAAAACCCCTAAACCATAAACCACTGAACAGCGTAGTAGCAGGGCTATAGGAGCCCACGAAAGCAAAATGCCCAGCAAGCGGAGAATTGCATCACAGCCTGCGCAAGCGAGGGCTTCTCAAGGGTTTAGGGGTTAGGGTTTAGGGTGTTCTTAGGGTCTGGGGATTAGGGTTTGGGACTTAGGGTTTAGGGTACGGTCTTAATTGCCAGTATCCTCGGAGAACCAAAGGGTAGCCTTTGGGATTATATAGGGATCATAGTACCCCCTCAAAAAGCTAAAGGTTACCTCCTCTACTACTAAGACCTTACATCCTAAAACCTCAACCCTACACCCTGTTCTAGTACTCCAACCACTAGAGTTCAAGGTGTAAGGATTCGGGTTCTTGGAGATGGCACAGGAGATGACAAAGCCACCCCTGAACTAGGCAATTCGCTTTATATCATGTTGAAGCCCTTACGATTTGAGTGTCCTTCGATTGCTCGTCCGTAATGTAGAGGTATCGGGCTCTCTGAACCAAAACCTATTATAAAGCCAAAACCCTGAAGCCCTAAAGCCTAAAACCCTGAAGCTTAAGCGTAAAGCCCAAAAAAGGTTTACCCTTGCGAGTATGGTATGTTTATACAAACTCCAAAAGGTTAAAGGTTACCTACTCAGCTAATATATAACATACGGGCCTAAATCGTTAGAATAGGGTTTTGGGGTATATTGTATTATAGGTATAGTAAGGTTATTGTTAAGGCCTATGGTACGAAGAAAGGCTCTTTGGATTCAGCCGGCCTGTTCTAGGCCAGCCCACCGTCCAGACACCGTACGTCGCCATCAGCGGCAGCGCCAAAGGCACCAGAGGCGCAGATGCGAGGATCCTCGGGGTGCAGGGTGTGGGGTCTAGGGTTTGGGTGGGTTTGGGGTGTAGGGTTTGGGGCTTTAGGGGATTTTGGGTTTAGGGTTTCAGGGTTTAGGGCTTTGGGTTCAGGTTTTCGGGCTTTGGGTGCAGGGCTTGAGGTTTGGGGTCAAAAAGTTTATTTTAATTATACACGACTTGTAGGGCTTTTATTATCTAGCCTTGGTAGCGCTTTCCGGGATCCTATGCCAAAGTAGGTTGTGGTAACTCAAGGTGGGGTTCAGGGCTTAGGAGTCCCAATTCAGAAGCAAGTCAAGCAGTCAAGAGCTTAGCTTTCTAGATCTTATCGCGGATCTGGGCGGGCAGCATGTTTTAGGGTTGGCAGGTGTTGCGAGTCTGATTCATAGAGCCCAGTGCCAGCACGAAGAGGGGAACTGTTCGCTAAATTACAGCGTGTCAGAGTTTTTGAACTGAACCACAGGAACCCCCAACCCTAAAAGGCCCTAAGACACAGGTCGTAGGAAGTGGATCTTTGATCTTGAAACGCTCAACCGTGCTCTTTCAACCGCCCATGCAAAATACATGATTTAAGACTGTAGCCCAGGGTCATGCTGAGAGACAGCAGCACTAAGCTGAGAGGAACTTTGTATGCCTCGGCTGCGCTTCTCTGGGTTTCGGGCTTTTCCGAGGCGCAGGGCTGGGAGTCATAGGGACCCTTAAAGGGGTAGGGGGCTATACTTCCCTAAATAGGCCTTATTCAGTCCTTATTAGGGCATTGAGGCCCCCTACCCCTCCTCCCCCTAACCCTAAACCCTAAACCCTGTACCCTAAACCCTAAACCCTATACCCTATACCCTAAACTCTAAACCCTAAACCCCTATTAGCTAGGCAGGCTTGGGGATGACGCGACATCGGACCTTCGGATCCAAGTGTCAGGCTACACTTCGGCTTTAAACGGCGCTCCGAGTATGGTATATAGGGGTTCCTTTATAAGGGTTGTATAAGGGATCTATCTAGGGGCCTTAATAATTAGAATAGGGTTCCTTCAAAGGGGTCGATAAGGGTACTATACTATAGGGCCTTAATAATTAGAATAGGGTTTTGTGGCCCATTATACGATAATTACAATAAGGAACCCTCAAAATAGTATAGGTAATTATACGATAATTATAATAAGGAACCTTCAAAATAGTATAGGTAATCATTCAGGTCCCTATTGTAGGCGACAGGCCCAAGCATAAAACACATAGATACCTGGATCCGCTGGACGCGGTTATGCGTTAAATTAGTGAATCGTTTGGCGCTTGACTGGCCTGGCGTTGCGTTCCAAACAAGAACAGCGATGTCGAAAACAAATGCTGGGTCAATGTCCAAGCACCCCTTCCGAGTTGACAAACATCTCTTCCGGCATCTTGCCGCTGACATAGTGCACAAAAGCTTTGTAGGCATTCTGGAACGGCGACAGACAACCGTCTCGCCAGACCTGAGTACCTGCCACATTCAGAGACCCACGGGCGTTGAGATCCCGTGAAGCGCACAACTGTATGCGCGTGAACTACGCACGTCTATGCCATTATGTATAGAGCTATAGAAACCAGGTAATCACTTGTCCAATACTGTGTGTCTCCATACACACATGCACGTATATAAAATGAGTGTAACCATCTGTATATACACATGTACACGCACATATGTACTATACTAAAAACTCAATGAACGAATGAATAAAGCAATCAATAACCAATCAATACGCACACACACACACGCACGCACACACACGCACAACACACACACACACACGTATGCACACTTACACGCAGATTCAGACATACATATATCTGCATGTATATATATATATATATATATATGCGAAGACGTATACAGCCACACGCACACAAACGCCGGCAGACAGACGGAGACGGAGACGGAGACCGAGACCGAGACAGAAACAGAACTACAGTAACATTGAAACAGACACAAAGACACACAGACACAGACACAGACACAAACACAGACACAACCACACACCCGCACTTTTGTTTGTGGTTTATTTCTCCCCTGTCCCCCCCCCCTCTCTCAGTCTCTCTCTCTCTCTCTCTCCCTCTCTTTTTCTCTCTCCCGCACTCTCTCTGAGCTCTAAACCCACCCTCAACCCTAAACCCTAGACCCTAAACCCTAAACCCCTAAAGCGAGCAAGGCGCCTCCAGACCCAAAGCCGCTGGTGTCAACTCTGCTGATCCGAGGTTGGAGAACCGTGGAATACACCCCGACATCTTCCATGAGCTCCATGGCTTCAGGGTGTCTTTTTATAGGGGATCTATAAGGGTACTATATCTCTTTCAGGAGCTCCATGGCTGCCGAGTGTTTAATGCAGGGGCCTTAATAATTGGAATAGGGCTTTGGGGGTAGATTCTACTACGAGCTCCATGGCTTCAGGGCTTCTATCTCTTTCAGGAGCTTGAGGGTGTCTATCTCTTTACGGAGCTTTAGGCTTTAGGGTTTATGGCTCTAAGGGATTTATGGGGGTTGCAGTGGTGTTCCACAGGAGCTTCTTGGGCTTCATGTTTCGGATTTATGGAATTTATGGCTTTAGGATCTTACCGGTTTTTAGTAGGGAGTTACGTAAAGGGCACTAGGGTATAGGGCTTAGAGTTTAAGGGTTCAGGAGTTCTGGGTTTAGGGCTCTCTGTGTTTAGGGTTCAAGAACACTGAGTTTTAGGGTTTGAAAGGCTTGACGGGTTCAGGGCTCTGGGGTTTAAGGGCAGCTTCCATGTTCTGTGACGAGTCAGTTGAGCCTGGCTAACCCTTGGGGTGAAGCACTGCGGCAACAGTCGCGACGTGTCATGTCTTCACGTTCTTGAGTAGGGTGTTTGTCTAAAAATTTTATGTGTTCCTTTCCTAGGCAAAACTTCCATGGACACCAGTGTAGTATGCAGTACGACAGTACGAAATAGACTGCAGGCCGTACGGGGGGCACGACTCAGGCCCAGTTTGTTCGAGACAGTCGGACGAGGCCATGTCTGCAGATTTAGCGTAATGAAAGGGATTCAGGTATTTCGAGTTTCGGGCCTTGCTTTGGCTTTAAGGTTCATGGGTTAAGGTTTAGGGTTTCGGATTTTTTGGGGCTTCCATGGGTCTTGGGCTTTCAGTTTCATGGTTAGGGGTTTGGGGTTTAGGATGCAGAGTTCATGGGCTATAGGTTAATGGTGGAGGGTTTCATGGGTTATGGTTCAGGGCGTAGGGTTTCACGGGTTTGGGGTTTCACGGTTAGGGTTACATGGGTTTTGGATTTGAGGCTTTGCCTTTTGGGGCGGTGACGAATCGATACATGTGAAAGATGCTGTCTTGCTGCAACTTTGAGCCCTGAACCCTAGGACCAAAATAAACCCTAAACCTTAAACGTAAGCCCAGAATCAACCATAAAACATAAACCATAAAACCCAAACCAGCGTAGTCTGACAGTGCGACGTGCCACACATCTGCACCTGCATTGCAACCGACGGAAACTGGCAAAAGAACCCATGCAGTCAGGATTCAAATAATACACATGCTAACACCTAAACCCTAAACCAAAAAACAGAGGTTCCAAAACCCTTGAACTCTAAACCTCAAACCCTAAACCCTAAAACCCTCACGCCCAAAAGCCCTTAAACTCGAAACTCGTACACAAAAACCCAGCCTAAAACCCCAAAGCCTGTATCCTAAAACAGTGAAATCCTCAAAGCCTTCAGGCTCCCCAACTCCTACTTTCAAGTCAAGCCCTCCGATGTCGGACCGGCAAGACCACACCTATGCCCCAAGAGCCCAAAAACTTCGTATTTAAGGAACACTGGGCGAAAGACTTCGGGTCCCAAACGGCTGAACGAGTCCCTTAAAGCTTAAGGTGCATTCCTGTTTAGGGTTTAGGGGTTTAGAGTCTAAAGTTTAGGGGTTCAGGGGTTTAGGGTTTAAAGTTTAGGGGTTTAGGGTCTATAGGGCTAGGGATTCCCAAACCACAAGAAGCAAGGAGACCTCGTCACGACAACTTCCGGTCAACAGCTGCGTACCGTCCGCGGACACATCCTCCGCTCCGGAGATGTCGGGCCCAAGTTCGCTAAAGGGTTTAGGGACCCTAAACCCTAAACCCTAAACCTCCTGGACCCTTGTAGTGAGGTCCCAAACCCTAGCCCTCAAAGCCGAAACCCTCCCCCCGAAGGCCGAAAGACCCTCTTAGGAGCCTTAGGGTTTAAGGTTTATGGTTTAGGGATTTAGGGTTTAGGGTTTTAGGGTGTTCGAGGTTTAGGGTTTTGGGGGTTCAGGCCTTAGGGGTTTAGAGTTCAGGGTTTTAGGGTATTTAGGGTTTAGGGTTCAGGGGTTCCTTAGGGGTTTGGAGTTCAGGGCTATTTTATGGTGTTTAGGGTTTAGGGTTCAGGGGTTTAGGTTGGGGGTTTAGGGCAGTTAGGGGTTGAGGGTTTAGGGGTTAAGCGGTTTAGGGTTTAGTGCTCCGGACTCTACAGTTTTTTTGGGGCTCTTAGTGAAGGGTTCACAGGGTCTTATAAGGCGTTCCAAGGGAGATTCATGTAAAAAGCTGATCAAAACGCCCTGGGCTTCCCTTCGGGCTGTTTGTATGGATCCGATTATCTAGGAAAGAGTTTAGGGTTTAGGGTGTAGGTTCAGGGTTTAGGGACACTGGAGTTTAAAAAGCTTCAGAGGTTCTGAATCAACTTTGTATCATTCAGCCCCGCATCGTGAACAACTCCAAACCCTGATCCAAACCCTCGACGCCCGAACCTTAGGCGGTTTAGGGTTTAGGGTTTAGTATAGCGCCCTGTGCATCTGTAGGATAGTACAAGTGTGCATGCAAACAGGAACCCAGAAACTTCATGTTGGCAACAAGTTTGGATTCCCTTATGATTAGGCGCAACCTTTTAATCCACGAAGCTCGGTGAAACCTTCCAATCATAAAAGATTCACTCCTTAAAAACCGCCCCCTAGACTGTTACACCCAAACTCAAAATCTTAAGAGCCCTACAACACCGAGCGGAAAAGCAAACCTTCGATTCCAAGCCCCTGGCGAGAGCATCGCCACAGATGTGCGGTCCGAAGATCGCTCGCACGGCGTGACCTATTGAACGGCATCCGGTTGTGCGTCTAAGCTGCAGTGTCTATTGCATAGTTTGGGTTCTTGAAGCCTCCATGTTTTGGGGTGTAGGAATCTTCTCTAAAACGATAAAGCAGGAAAGCCCCAAACCATAAAATCCAGACCCTAAACCCTCCACCCAAAAGCCTGAAGCCACGAAGTCGCCCTTGGCTAGCATGCATGATGCAAATATGCACGTTTCTCTTGCTCTCGGACACATTGCAAGATGCACGGCTTGTTCTAATCACCGCTTCGCCGCCGGTGGCGGTGGCGGCGGCTGCCAAGGGATCCAGGGCTTGCCTGGCGGTGGCAGCGGGACCCGGTGAGTGCCGATGGTGGCTGCTGGTACCGCCGGCTCCCCCGAAAGGCCCTCGGCTAGGAGCGTCGAGGTACCTGGAGGAAGCTGTTGGTTTAGGGTGAGATTAAGGCGCAGCGGTGGACCAGCTGGCCACACCCGAAGGACAGTGAGCGGGCGAGAGGAGCGCTTAGCGCACTCCTGGAGGAAGTGCGACACCCGAACTGAGGAGCGGGTGGGGATCCGAATGCGCAGAGAGGCTTCTGCGATTCGGTTTTGGAGAGGGTTTAGGGTTTATGGGTTTAGGGTTTATGGGTTTAGGGTTTATGGATTTAGGGTTTATGGATTTAGGGTTTATGGATTTAGGGTTTATCGGTTTAGGGTTTATGGGTTTAGGGTTTATGGGTTTAGGGTTCCGGGGCACCTGCTTAAGGCTTAAGGGTTCCTGTGAAAGTTCCCTTTGGGGTTCCTTTTCTGGGTCTCTTGAGGGTTCCTCCTGAGGTTCTACTAAGGGTCTGACCCAGGTTCCCTTAAGGGTTGAAAAAAAATCTACAAGTTAGCCCTAAACCCTAAACCCTAAAACCCTAAACCCGGGGCTTAGAAGGGCTCCCTTAAGGGCTCTAGAAGTGTATAAGGTTTTGACATACAGCTTGGGGAATAAAGGAAGGCCAGCTGCAATGTTTGGTTTCAATACCTTAAACACTGACACCTCGTAATTAAACGTTAATGACTGCTCTTTAGCTCATAGTATGTGGCTTTTGATTCTGATTTCAGGAAGATTGCGTTTCTAGGGGTACGCTTAAACATGGTGTTTCTGACATTCGGGAAGCTGTGTTCTTTCCGCGCTAGGGTTCGCAGCACACGATACGGGAACTTCATTGACAAGCGACCCCTTCAGAAAGTTTTGAGAGGTTGTTGACAGGGTTGTCATAGGATCGTATGTAGGGGTTCAATCAAGACTGCTACAGTAGGCTTTACAATAAATTTCATGGGTTCTTTTCAAGGGCTTACTGTACGGGTTTTACAGACGAGAAGGTGGTGGGGTATATAACAACAGGGACTGCAAGGGGACATTATCCTTGATATTGTTTCTATTCACTTCATGATTCTCTTGAAAACCTCTAGAACCAAAAGCTTCTTTCGCATAATCCCCAGGTGTGCACGTTTACTGCGCACGCCAAATCTTAGGAGCTTCGACTCAAGTTGAGGCTCATGCCGGCGCGTAAGTCCCAGTATTGCACCTCGACAAAGCCAGGATTAGGATTTAGGCTTACGGGGCCCCAAATTAAAAAAGCACATAAGCAAAAACAAGGATAAGGATATCCAACAGAACCCGCCTTAAAAAGGAAGGCCAATAAGGTATGGATATACCCATAAAATGCTTATGCTTATGTGCTTCTTGGGTCCCGAAGCTTGTAAGCCCTAAATCCGAAGCCCTGAACCTTAAATTCGACAGCCTAAACACCCTGAACCCTAGCTAGATCCGACTCTGCCTACCCCCAAACTATCTGAGGCATGAAGGTTTACTAGGTTCAATGCTACAAGGTGGGAATCCACAGTATGTGGGGTTGGGTGTCTTGCTGACTGCTGCGGTCTAGGTTTTGCCACTACAGCTTCATGGGCTTACAGATTAAAGTTCATGAAGCCTGAGTGTGTGCGCAAACACGGTTGAGGCTTGCGATCTGCCCCAAACCCTAAACCCCAGCTCAAAGGATTCTGATCAACAGTTTGTATAACTCGCGGTTTGGGGTTTAGGGTAATTAGAATGCCAACGCGCATGGGCCTTACAGATTGGCAGCCGTCTTGTAACGACCCAGAATTCGGGATTCTAAATTCACATATCTGGAAGCTCTGGCAACATGTGTGCCCAAGGGCAGCAAACAGCAGGAACAGTCTTCGAGGTGTACCGGAACCCTTAGTAACCTGCACCTGCGCAGGTAGTAGGAGTACTAGGAATAGTAGTCTCAAGATCCTTGAGGTCCTGGCAGTGTTGTCCCATCCACCAGAGACCAATCCCCATGGCCTCAGTTGGCTGGGGAAGGTTTAGGGTTTAGGGCCCAATCTAGAAGCCTACAGAACTAGAGTAGGTTTCAGCGGGCTTCTATTTTCCGATAAGATTGGAGGCATCTAGGGGACAGTAGTATGCATCACAGATACCCAGCACTGACAGAAGGGTCCAGCAGCCCAAGGCCTTCATACCCTGCAATGCAGGAGGCCGATAGACCCCCAAACATCGGCAGAGCACCATGACGACACTGACGTCACAACCAAATCTAGAGGGCCCAGGGTTTGGGGTTTAGGGGGTTTACACACCCCAAACCGAAACCCTACACCCTAGACCTTCCGCGACACAGGATGGATCAAGAACTGGCGTGGCACGAGACTTTGCAGGATAGGCTTGCTCTGTTTAGGCCCTGCATGGGTTCTAGGGGCTGCTGGGGTTTGCAAGCTTAGACATTCAAAGGTGATCTATAAGAGTTTCTGTAGGGTTTCTATAAGGGTACTTTCTGGGTCGTTCTCTCAATTCGGAACCCCTTTTGGGTTCGTATTATGAGAGTAGCTTACTGGCTTAAGCTTAAGGCTTCGGGCTCAGGGTAAAAGGGTTCCACAGTAGGAGCCCCAAAGATTAAGAAGTACCTACGTAGTTCAAAGCAGGGTTTCTATCGTAGGAAAAGGTTCGGGCAAGTACCCTGAAGCCCAAGTCCTAAACTCCATATAGGTTCGGGGAAGTATCCTAAAGCCTAAACCCCATATCCCAAAGCCTTAACCCTAAATCCTATACCCTAAATCCCAAAAAGGTGCTTAGGACTTAGGGCCCTTTTGGACAGCAAGTGCCCACTCGCTTTTCTCTTCGCCGCAAATCGAGGAAATAAGTCGGCATCGTCGTGCTGGGGAGCAAGGGATATGGGTATAGGGTCCCTTTTAAAGTTTTTTTTTGAGCGCCTTTTTCCGCCTGCAAAGACAGAATCCCTCCGAGGGAAAGCGGTCCGTGCTAACTTTGGCATAGCAGCAGACTCCTAAAGGGTTTAGGGTTTAGGGGCTTCTTTAAAGGAGGGTAGTTCTCTAAATTAGGGTCCCCTGTTTGGGTTCGTATTGTGAGAGTGCCGTACTATATCGGGGACCCCAAAAGCGATCTACTACCCATATACAGGAAGCTGACGCTTCGAAGCATCGCTGAACCCTATAAGCCTTCACGCTTTAAACCTGTAACCCGAAACATGCGACCCTTGAACCCGTATCCTTCGTAAACCTGAAACCGGGGCTTCGAGCTTTTGTTCTCATTCCAAAGTCGTAGTGGAGTCGAACCTCAAATTGCCATGACCTATTTTCCTGTAGATTAAATTTCGAACCAATTTCATTAGAAGTTCTAGGGGCCCTATTAAAACATAGGTTTTGGAAGTTCAGGGTAGGGTAATAAGCAGGAGACCCTGTAAACCCTCAACCCTAAACCCTCAGACCCTAAAGCCCTAAACCCTCAAACCCTAAAACCTGTGAGCCCTCAGTCGCCCTGACGCTCTCGAGTCTCGAGACAAAGGGGGGTCCTGCACAGCAAAACACCTGCTACTGATTTAGGGTTCGGCGGGTAGGGGTTCTATGGGTTTAGGCTGTCTAAGAGTGTAGGGTTTGGGGGATTTTGGGGCTAGGGGGAATTTTAGGGTTTGGGGGATTTTGGGGTTAGGCGTTTAGGGCTTAGGGTTGGGGTTTAGGGGTTTACTGAGTGATCAGCAGGCAAGACTCCTGACTTAAAGATTGCTCAAAGGCTCTAAAACCTCTCAATGAAAGAACCCAGAGACTCCAATATCCCTTTATTAAGGACCAGACCTGCAAAAATTGGATCCCAAATAAGACTTAAGAAATATTCTTGAATTATGGGATATTGGAGTATGAAGAACTATCGAGCCAACGCCACATTCAAACACCTACAAGCGCCCTGTGAAATCCTGTCAAAAGCTGGTTTCGGAGTCTTTGCCTAAAGCTTGCTCTAAAAGCGCTGCTCAACCCTGAGAGCAGTGGCGATGTCGGCATCAGAAAGCGCGCCGAGCACCCCAGCCAGTGGCTGCGACAGAGCACCTGCAGTTCATCAAAATGGCTATGGAATTGTGTGCCGGCTTGACCCTAAGGGTGCACGTACCTCACAATCACATACTCTCACAAATACAAGCCTACAATACTGCTATCCGATACTATCCTGAACCCAAGTACCTGATTCTAAGCTCCGTTGGGCCCGTAATTGAAGGGGCAGGGGACTTAGTAAGTAGGTTATAAGTAGAGTTATAAGTGCCCTAAATGGAGTTACCCCTATTATAACCCTACTTTTAACCAACTTACTAAGTCCCCTGCCCCTTCAAGTAGGATTAGAGTTAAGGGCGCGGGCTTCAGCTTTCGGGTTCAAGAGCACCGGGATTGGAGGTCCATGTGCTTTACAGCTTACCTTGAGACTCCAGAGCCCGGTGGTTCAGGACTATTCTTTAAAATGCACATGGAACCGTCATATGAGTAAGATACCGCATAAAAGAGACAGAATTACAATAACACATTTTCTATGCATAACCGAAAGAAGAGTAAGCATACTGTTTTCATAGTCTCCCATCGACGAGCTTTGGGGTCTCCGTGTCGCATCCCAGGTTGCCCGGAGTCCCCAAGAAGGCGAATCTCTGGGATTCTGTGGACATGGACGGTTTGTAGGGTTCAGGGTTGAGGGTTTAGGGTTTTGGTGTTCACGCCGCCTTGCTAGTATTAGGTTTAGGGAAAGGTTTGGAGGTGTACAGACGAACAAGACTTCCATGCTGTCAGGCCGAAGAACTGGCACTGCCCTCGGTACGAAGCAGAGCTCCTACTGGATTGATCCTCACTGTCCTGGAGCCGCCATGCGGATTATGATTGTTTAGGGCACAAGATCTCTCGTGCGCCGTCCGCCGTAGGGTACCGATCTGGACGAAGCCCACACCCTCAAGGTTGAAGAGGGTCTGAGGCTGACGAGCCACTATGCGATGCCGGGTCTAAAGCCTAAACCCTAAACCTGAACTCCTAAACCATTCCAGCACTTCGAAAGCTACCTTTAAGAGCTAAGCACTCCGATTCGTTTTTTGCTCTCTAGGCCCAAACACCCCACCAAACCTAAGTACTACGAGCCCCAACCCAAAAGCCCTTGATCGCCCTAAGCACCTTTGACAACGAAATGCTGCGAGAGAAAAAGAACAACCGAAAGCCCCAACACCATCCCGTGCTAGGGATAAACCCTAAGCCCTAAACTAAAACCGCAAACCCTAAACACTAAACCAGAAGCCCCAACCTCTGAAGCCCTGAACCCTAACCCCTAGACCCTACACCCCTAAAGCTCTCAACCCTAAGCCCTAAACCCTAAGCCCTAAGACCCTAAGGTGCCTCGCTCAAAGGCTTCCGCAGCTTCGCCCAAGCAAACTGCGTTTGCCACAACGCCTTGAGGAAGGCTTAGGGTTTAGGGGTTTAGGGTTTAGGGTGTAGGTTTTAGGGCTGTTCTATGTTAGAAGGTGGTATTCTAAGTTAGACTGTGACGTTCCACCTCATTCTCTGGTGGCTCTGTGTTTGTCGCTGTGCTGCTTTTGCTTGATCATCGGTTGCTTTCGCTCCATTTACATGCATCATATACATATATATATACACAGAAGATGTATGTACGGAACAAACAAACAGAAGTGAACGCCCTTAAACGGACAACAAAGAAATCTGCACCCTAAGCCTAAGCCCGCAAGCCTGGCTTCTCCGGGAGCCTTGGGAACAGTCGATCAACTTTGCATTGGTGCACCTAGAGTTTAAGCACTTTCGAAGGTTTAAGGTTGTTGAACCCTTGATGCTAAATCCGAAAGCCTAAACGTTTAGGATTCAGGGCTTAGGGTGGCCAGAATCCTTCAAGCTCTATCACTAGGGTCCTCAATAGCCCCTTCATAATAAGGGTACCCTTTTTCCTACTATTCTGTTTTGAGGAGGAAACCCCCAAAATAGAAAGGATACAAGGGCGCTACTCAGGAACCTAGATCATGCTAAATCCGAAAGCGTACGGCTAACTCCTGAGGCTCCATCGATGGAGGGTTTAGGGTTTAAGGTTTCGGGTTTCGGGTTTACCCTAAGGGTCCTAACAAATTGGGGAACCTCAAAATTGAGGGTTTCTGAGACCCCAAAGAGACCCAAGGACTCTCCCTAGGACATTCCGGACCCTCCTAAGCAGATCCCTGGACCCTTAGGGTAGGGGTAGCAAGCCGTTAACAGTCCTGACGCGCTTAAATCCTGGCGGCTGCCATCCGAAAGTCTATAATACAGGGGCCTTATAATAATTAGAACAGGATTTGGGTATATTCTACTAGACTTACAGTAAGGAACTTTAACCCCCCAAAATAGTATAGGGAATTAGTCCAATCCTGAGCGTCCACTGTTCCGAGCCAAAAATGCCTCAATCGCCCAGTCAAGACCCAAGACCCCAAAAACCTTAAACCCTAGACAGAAAACCAAAAAAAACCTAAACTCCTCAAACCCTAAAGCCTCAAACTCCTAAACCTATAAACCACTCAACCAAACTCCTAGACCCCACAGCCCCCAAACTCCTCTTCAATAAACCCTAAACCCCTAAACCCTAAACCCCTTAAGCTCCTAAACCCTCAACTCCAGCTCTGACTGACCAGGGCACGCTCTGCAGGCATTGCGCCTAGGAGCCATCCGGCCTAGACTGTCTGGTTCTTAGGAGGGAATGGGGGAATGGGTTATGGGGACATAGGGGACCTTAAGGGACTATCATAGGGATCCATTCCCCCATTGTCTGCTAAGCACCAGACAGTAGAGTAGAGGATCGGATGGGGAATGTTATAGGGGCCTTAATTCTTCGAGTAGGGTTTCTTCATTTATGAGCTCCTCTTAAAGGGGTCTATAGGGATCGGATGGGAAATATAGGGGTCTCAATACTTCGAGTAGGGTTCCTGTATTTAGGGGCTCCTTTTAGAGGGGTCTATAGTGCTTCCAATCGAGGTTCAGTGTAGGCCTTGATAATGAGGATAGGGTTTTTCAATAAGGACCCCCAACGCTGATGTAATTAGCATGGGTTGTGGGGGGGGGGAGGGGGCATATGACAGTATAGTCAAAACGGTAACGTCATGGACTAGTATCGGTGATTATTCTTATGGATAAAGTGTAATGCAGGAACCTGATTAAGAAACCTTGGGCCTTTATTAGGGTTCCTTATATAAATCCTACTATATTGGGGGTTATAGGACCAGGATTTCTTAATCAGATTCTTACATGGGAGTTTCCGAAAATAGGGCCCTAATATAGCACCCTAAATAGTCGGATCCTTATTATAAGGACCCCCCAAATAAGGTACCCCCCATTAGTATAGTTACAGAGGGACTCCGAGGGGGTGTTCAGCCATTGCTACCTATTCTGAGCCCGAACTCAATTTGAAGGATCAGGCTTAGCCTTAAGGTTCAAGGTTTAGGTTTAGGTTTAAAATGATTTAGGGTTCAAGGCTTAGGCTTGAGGATGGTTTTGGGCTTAGGATTTAACTTTTTGGGATAGGGTTTAGGGTTTAGGGTTCAATTCAAGCGTTATTTGCTTCAGAGGTTCAGGGTCTAAGACCCTGCCAGCCCCACAAATGTGGCCTGGAACGTGCTTTTGGCCAAACTGCTCACAATGCCGGACCATCCCTTCGTTGTCTGAAGTAAGAAAGCATCGCAGCGGGCGAATAACAGGTGCAGTCCTTTTGCCCTTTGTATTTATAAAAGCCGTGGGCAGCGCGATGTAGCCTTAGACCCTGAGCCCTGTAAACCCTAAAACTCACCCGACCCTAGAGAAAGGGAACCCGTTACCACACACCTTGATCCTGCAACATGGCTTGGCTTCGTTGCGTAAACACTTAGGGGCTGATAGCCCAAAAAAGGTTAACATTTGATGTATGGTAGGATTATATAAAACCCAAAAGGTTAAAGGTTAGCTACTCAGCTCCTAAGAACAGCTGCCTATAAAGATCATCGGCAATATGCCCGCTGAGGTAAATCTCTCTTGTTTTAATAAGGCTTCCACAAGGGACTAGTGCAGGAAGCTGCCACTATGGGTTCAAACTGTTTGCATAGGCTCATAGTGCTTTGGCGGTTTGAGGAAATACGAAACTGTATTTGTGTTGAGAAACTCAGTTTCAAACCCTGAACGACGCCACAAAGCTCAAACCCACCCTAAACCCATGCAGGCACGGCCTGTTGCCAGGCGCCCCTGCATGCGCCCAATGCTGCACCGAACGTGATGGCCTAGGTTCTCAGAGACTCCGGATCCCTTTAGGAACATACTGCACATCATGTTAAGGATCCCGGCACATCTAGTTTAAGGCAACTCACTTACAAACCTGACAAAACAGCCCTATAAAACCCCAGCTTAAACTTGCTTAAGCAGCTAGGGGGTTAGGGTCTTGGGTTTCGGTGTTTGGGATGCTGATGCCTTCAAGTAGTGTTACGGTGATTTTGGAGTTTAACTCAAGCTTCCACTTATGAGAACATACGTGCATACTATCAGTGCATACATACATGCAGAAGACATACGTACATGATTCGAGGCTCATCGGCTTTAGCTTCTCGGGCTGAGGGGGAGGTGAGGGCTGTCTGCCTCCGTGCCAGCACGGGGCATCATTTTGGGTTTTGACTCCCAGTCGCTGCCGAGTGAACGACAAGAGACGACGGTGCAGTATAGTGGTCGGAATGATTACCAGCAGTACCCCCTGGTCGTCCCTATATAACCTTACCCCAAACCCTATTCCGATTATATTCTGGTACAGTATATAGTCGTCATATAGTACCCTAAACCCTAAACCCTAAACCTTATAGCATGTTGTATTATAGTATGCAATGTTACAGGGCTGCTTCGTGCTACTCGAGTGAAGGTGAGGATGCCGGGCCCAGTATGGAAGTGAATCCTCCAAATGGCTCGGTACCCGCATTTAGGAACTGTGGGACTCAGGGTTCAGAGGTGATTGAGGGTTTATAAGGCTTACCTTGACCCCAAGTACCATACGTTTTTAAGGACTTATATAAAGAAATCATACTAGGGAACCGTAAAAAGGTAGGTTATCAGGGTTCAGAGGTGATTGTAGAGCCCAAAAAAGCACATAAGCAAAAATAAGGATAGGGATATCTCATATAAACCCCCTCCTAATGAAGCCCAATAGGGATATCCCTATAAAATGCTTATGCTTATGTGCTGTGATTGAGGATTATACCTGTGACCCCAAACCCTACAAAATAGTAGGTTATAACCCCTGAAAAAGAGGGTAGAACCCTTAAAACGGTAGGTTTTTGGATCCCCAGGTACGGCTTAGGGTTGAAGCCTGGAGCAATGACAAGAACAGTATTTCGAGGTCTTGAAGTTGACTTTACTTCCGGGATACCGGGCTCTCTGGGTACGGAAAAATACAACCCCAAATCCTATAAACCTTCAACCCTGAACCCTTAAACCCCGAAAGCTCCATAAATCCTATCAGCCCTATAAACCCTATAAGCTCACGAAGGAGCAGGCGGCAAATCGGGATTCAGCGCTCTAAGGTTTCGCAAATCGGTGGCCACAACACACACCCGGCTCGTTCTTTAAATTCCCGCTCCTCTTTCTTTTTCTTCAAAACCTGTATAAATGGATCCGAAGGCCCCAACAGCCCTAAAGTTCTACAAACCGCAACCATAAACCCGAAATCCTAAACCCTTAGACCCTGCTATAAACCCCGTATGCCGTATGCCCTACACCCGAAACCTCAAACTAGGTCGGCCCACAAGCTGTCCCTAAAGCCTACACCCCCGAAACAAAGACTGCTTGCCAGCACACGTTGGGCCACAACCTGCCTGTAGCAAGGTCCGTGAACCTGGCACCCGAAACAAATCAGGCTTCGACGGTAGCGTTCGTTCAAGGGTTCGCTTTCAGGTTTGAGGGCTCTGTTCTTTTAAAGGGTTTCTGTAGGGTTTTAGGGTTCCTTTAAGGACTACCATGGGTTTGAATGTAGGGCTCGCTTACAGGGCCCTGCGGATGAAGGAACTTACGGTTCCCTTAAAGGGTTCTGGGGTCTAGGGCTTTAGGGTTTATAGGGTTTAGGGATTTAGGGTTTAAGGGTTTGGGGCTTTAGGGCTGTAGGGGTTTAGGGTTTTAGGGTCTCGGGCTTTTTGTAGGGTCTTAGGTTTTTGTCAAGACTTCCTTGGAAGGGTTTATTTAAATGCTTCCTTGGTAATTGCTAGTTCTTGATTAAGACTTAACGGGATCCGAGCGAGTGCTTTGAACTACAATATTAAAGTGGCCTAAATAGCAGGCTAAAGTTTCTTTGAAGAGGAAACTAGGGGCGTTTGATTAGGGGGTCTACGGGGATTCAGTATACAGTTATGGATACTGCTTCGGGAAAACAGCTCTTGTGACGTATTACAAGCGGGCCAAAGTTACTTGTCCAGTATCCTAGCGGAACTGAAGGTTAACCTTTCGGATTATTTCGGGGGTCATAACCCCCAAAAGGCTAATGGATTGCCTGCTCTGCTACCAAGTTCCCGTTTACATGCAAACACGTCGTCCTGAAACATAGCCCTTGCTTGAACGACGGGTCTGGTTTTCGCCCCAGAGAGATGCACTCTGTTGGCCGGGTCTTTCCTGTCATGTAATCAAGTGTTTCAGTGGTTCAGGGCGTTTAGCCTGAAGCGCTAAGCACTTCGAGTCCAAGTGCTTCACGCTTCAGGGGTCAGCGTCATACAAGTTAGAGCTCGGCTGCTTTTGACCGAACATTAGGGTTTAAGGGATACAAGGTTTAGGGTTTAAGGGGTACAAGGTTTAGGGTTTAAGGGATACAGGGTTACGGGTTCGGGGCTGTACTGCTTTATGGTCTTATGGCTTGGGCCGTCTCTGCACCCATTGCTCCAGCCTCAAGGATGAATGACGGTCTAAAGCTCCATCCCGGAAGGCCCAGGGAAAGTCAAGACGAATATAGGGGCCTTAATAATTAGAATATTGTTTTGGGGCCCATGATACTAAGGAACCCGCAAAATAGTACTGGTAATTATTTAGGCCCCTATAGTAAGCTGTCAGCATCATGCTGACCCCTGGCTTAGGGTGGAGGGTTTACGGTTGTGGACAGAACCATCTTGAACCCTGCAGCCGACACCCTCGCATCCCAAAGATGCTCAAAGAATGACGAGAAGTAAGCAGAGCTTCTTCGACGCCAAACCCCTAAATTCTAAACCCCGAAACCCCTAAACCCCTAAAGCCCTGAGCGCTAACCTCTAAACCCTGAGCCCTAAGCCCCCAAACCCTGAACCCCTAAACCCACAAACTTTCAAGCCGGAGCCCTAGATCTGAAACCCACATCCCAAGAAGAGGAGCTGGAGGCTGAGCACTGCTCAGAAGGACAGATCTGACAAAGTAGACTCTTATGAAAGCAATGACAGGGTTTGGGGTTTGGGGTTTAGGGTTTAGGGGTTTGAGATTTTAGGGTTTATTCTGGTGTTTTTGGTACGGGGGTTTAGGGCTTAGGGGTTCAGGGTTCAGGGTTTAGGGTGGGATCGGAGTTGATCTTATCAACAGACCTGGCTCATGTACAAGAGTTGCTGTACACGGGAAATAGAACACTTAAACCAACACAAGATTTGGGGGGTTCCTTCGACAAGCACACAACTTAGGGGCTGAGTGCCCTAACCCCAAAAAGATTAACCCATTATTGTTGCAATATGCAAACCCGGATGAAAAGGTTAAAGGTTACCTACTCAGCTACTAAGACAAGGCGCAGCTGCAGGGCTGGCTGCCAGCAGGAAGCTTTTTCGCCTTGTTTTTCTGTACTTATACGGGACTTGACTCTTGATGGGATCATCTTACAAACTAAATACTTACTAGGTCGCCAGACACTCTATGCAAAAAACAACTGCTCGAGCATTCTTTACTGCCTGGAGACTCAGAACTACCGACTCTAAACAGGACAACGACTACAGATGGTGCATGCGATGGCTGCGGCAGTTCCGGGGGGTTAGGGACCCAAAACACTGAACCCACGACCCCAACCCCAAAACCCCACACTTAAGATCCCGAAAGCCTTAACCCTCACCCAAGACCCCTAAACCCGACTCGGATCCTCATCGAACCCTAAACCCTAAACCCTAAACCCTACCCTTTACAAACCCCTTTGCCAAAGCTGACGGGGAGGCCTTAGCCTGCTTAGATATAGGGCTTATCACACCCAAGGGTTCTATAAGGATCTTGAAGTTGCAGGGGCCCTATGTACTCGTTAGAATATATTGTCATATAGTCATAACAAGGACTCCTAAGGACGAGCAGTTGTAACTCACCAGGCTTCCCCTAAACACCCTGAACCTTAAACACTTACACCCTAAACCCTAATCCCTCATAACCAAACAGCCCCACTTGACACGAGGATGTGTGTTACTAACCATACACCCTTATAAACCCTAAACCCTTAACCACACAATCCCACTTGACACGTTACTCTAGGTTACTAACTTACTCTAACCCCACTATCATCTACCTGTACCCTACAATTTAGCTGACTGGGGCCCTCGAGATAGTGACCGAGATGCAGCTGCTCAGGGCGCTGTTGTAGCTCACCTCCCGGAAAGCCCACTGCTCCAATTTAGGGTTTAGGGTTTCAGGGTTTCCGGTTTAGAGTTTCCCAGGGTTTAGGGTTCACAGTTTAGGGTTTGAAGTTGGAAGATACGGGGTTCTGCAGGGCTGTATGGGGCGCCAGGGGAACTTCTAAACATGCCTCCAATCCACAACCGCAGGGTTCAAAGGTTCTGGGGTTTGGGGCTTCAGGATTAATAGGGACCACCCCTAAATAACCCGGCCCTAAACCCTCAACCCAAAAGGGATCACCAAAGTCTACATGTTCTGCAAAAACCCCCAAATGGAAACCTACCGGTCCTGGCCAAACATGGCAATGGTGGCTTGAGCTTGGTTTTTGGGTGCTTAGGGTTTAGGGTATAGTTTGAAATAGGTCTTCGGGGCTTCGGGTTTTGGGTTTACGGTAGCTTAGGATACGGGTTTTCGGGCTTAGGGGTAGGCTTTGAACCCAAACACTCGCCAGCATGCTGTTGATTCCTAATCCAAGATGTCAACCACCTGTTTCTTCCAAGTCTGTATAGGGCCAGGTCTGACGTGTACGAAAGGGCCAGTTACATCAGACAGGAAGGCTACAACAAGAACGTGAGCCTGCAGAACCAAATCAGGCAAACCATCAACTCACTTCTGCATCCCTGAATGCTACCCTAAACCCTGAACCCCTAAACCCCTAATTAAACACAGAAACCCTAAACCCCTAAACCCTACAACGCTGAGCAAAACCGTGCCCGGCCATGTCTGGCTGCAGCATGCGATCCTTCAGGGCGCCCAACAGTGCCAGAGCAACCGGCCATCGACCTCGCTGCTCACCTGATGGGATCGGCGAGTTCAAAATTTGGGATGTTCATTCTGAAGATCGTTCCCTGAACAATAAACCCTACAAGAAACAACCTTAAACCCAATAATTATGAACAGCCAGTGCTCTGCCCAGCCCTGAACACGGATGCTTTGACTTTACCATCCCCCCCCCCCCCCNCCCTAACCCCCATAGAGAAGGACAGGCCCTTCTCCGCCCCGCCCCGACCCCCCATTCCTTGCCTTTTCCCCCCCCCCCCCCCCCACATGCGCTGATAGCAGCGTTGAAGGTCACCACATTCGCCACGACGTTCACAGAGTACATGCTGACGAGGAAATGAACCGCCAGTTGCCAGTGTGCTGCTTTCTCCTCCGGGGAAAGAAGTTGACTGAACCCCATAATTTAGGGCTTCAGAGCTTACGGTTTAGGTATCAGAACTACATCTAATTAGCAGCGACCTCTGCGCGACTTGGAGGAGACTCCAAGAACATGCAGCCGCTTGCAGAAGGCATCTCTCAACCAACGAAGTATTGCCAAACCGTAAATCCCAACCCTAAAGCCCTACACGCCCTAAACACTAAAACTCTAAAAAACACCCTAAACCCTATACCTATACCAAAACCCTAAACCCTTCGAAGTTATAGATCCCCTGCAGGCGAGAAGCGCAGGCGCTAATGAGACTGCTGTAGCTGATGGTGTCTGGCATCACCCTAGCCACCAACATAGCCGAGAGAACCTTACTTTTAATTTCGAGTTTTGTGTTTAAGGCGTTTATGGGTTTAGGGTTTACAAGCAGCACATGAAGGTGCTGCGTTGTAACTCGTGGCATATTTGGAGAAATAAGTTCTGTCTACTGAGTCTATTTCATAGGGGTGTTCTGAGTCATGAGTGTAACGTCTACTGAGTCTATTTCAAAGGGGTGCTATGAGTCATGCATTCAAAAAAACAAAAGTGTGCAACGTGAGCTGCCAAGCTTACAGAGCTGCGGAAGGGTCCAGGTTGAGTGATGCATGTGATCCAGTTGCGACGGGTTGGGATTTAGGGCGTAGGGCTTATGGTCGGAGGTTTAGGGTTTACGGTTTAAGCTTCAGGGTGTGCGGTTGGGAGTTGCAACGTCAGAAACCAACGGCCCAGCGAATCTCACAAGCTACGCCCTCAGCCTTCCAGCTCAGCATGTAACGCGCAGCATCAACTCTTGTAATGGGGGGCTTTCATGATTAGACTAGGGTTTTGGGGTATATATTGCACTATATAATAAGAAATGTTGGTTTGTTGGGGCTTCCATATCACTCAAAGACCAGTCTCTTCAACGCTGCTCACCACTTGCAGGATCAGAGACTTCGCAAGCACATTGTATTTGAGGCTAATTACAAGCACTCTAATGGTGTTCTCCGGCTTCTAACACTACAGAGAGTTTTAGAGCCTGCTTCAATAAGTTGCCAACAGCTCCAACGACTTATGTCGGCACCTTCATCTTTTTAGCAGGGTTTGGGGGTAGATTCAGGTGTAAGGATATACAACTAAAAGGGTTCTTGTAGCATGTAAACACGACTCGCCAGATACCCTAAACCCCAAACCTCAAGCCCAAAGCCTCAAACCCAAAACCTCGAACCCTAAACCCCAAACCCTCAACCCTAGACCCAAAACAGTCGTGGGACCGCCAGGGCCATTTCCCAGTCCCCGGCTCGCTCACAGGCGGCCATCGCCCCGCAGTAGCAGACCAGATCTGGACGTAGCCTTTGGGGTTTGGGGTTCACAGTCCGGGCCCAGCTTAGGAGTCAATAATTATGAAGTTTAGGGGTTGGAGGTTTTGGGTCAGGGCTCAGGATTTGGGGGTGAAGGCTCAGCATTAATTGGTTTAGGGTCAAGGCTTGGGCATTAGTGGTGAGGGTGGGGCCAGGGTTTCGGGTTTAGGGGTTCCCTAACCCTTAAACCCTATGGACGGTTGGCACTCCCCACTACAGCTTCGCGACTTGCCGGCAGGACCCAATCCTTCGCAAATGTCGGCGGCTTTCGGTGAAGCTATGTCTGCACCCCTAAACGTCGATTCCGCTGAACGGAAGGGGTTGACTTCCAGAATTTGAGGAAGCAGCCGAGGTTCTCGAGAATGAACAGTTCTGCACATGCAAGGAGGAGTCGTGTGAGAATTGCTGCGTGCGGCCCTTGTGGTCCTCTTGAATCCCCCAACGAGGGCATGACTTCCTCCTCGTCCTCACTTTGGATGTCTTCTGTGCCTTCTTCATATTCTTCGTCTTCCTCACGCAACGCAAACACGGTAACGATGCCACCAATCAACATTAAAACCTCGCCTTCCTGTGGTCGAAATGTCGTGGTGAAGAGGTGAACACCTAGAGAACACAACAGCTTCCCAGCAGAATGTCCAAGCTCTATCTTGGAAGGATTCACGGTTTCTAGGAGAAAATTAGCCTTTATTTGCTTCTCAGTCGCCGCTGCCTACCGCCAGTGTCCGTGGCGGCGCCTGTGGCGCGCTGGTGGCGGCATAGTACCTGAAGAAATGCTCTCGACTTACCACGCATCGTGCGAGCAGGCGGGGGCACCGGGCGAGGTGCCACCGCCAAATTGGCAATATAACAGCCGAGGCTGAGAGCCCATTGATCCTCCCAGGGTGCAATGAGAATAGGCCCTGTTCCTCTTCCATGTCTCTGCGCCGCCTGGCGTACCAAGATTTGCAGGATGAGGAACAATCTTGCCATCACATCCGATTCGCCCTGCCGAGTCGATGATTGATATAAACACGGCTTGTCGACGAACCCTCTCTGGCCTGCTCGTCGAACCGCAGACAATGCCAATGCTCCGGACCAACGGACATGGCGACGCAAATGGAGGCACGGGAGCACAGGGCCTCCCGTCCGAGAGGATGCGAGAGGCTTGTATTCGCCTGCGACGACGATATATGTATATCTGTATATATGTATATGCATATGTATATATATATATACACATATACACTCTCTTTTGCACTGGAACCCACTGTGCTGGATGCCAAGCGGCATGCTGCACTGTGAATTTACAACATCAGAGCAATGAAGACAAAGAGGCCTGCTTCCCCGCCAGTTCGAGACGAGCCAGATAAACTGGCCGGGATCCTGCTTCAACAAACCAGTGGCAGGAGAGCAGGCGGCAACGAATTAAGAGCGGCTCTGTACTGTCGACGAAGTTCAACATCACGCATGCTACCGCTGCTTCGAGCCCGTAGCAGTGGTATGAGCGGCACTTCTCATGCATTTACCCGCCTGCGTTGCACTCCTCCGTCATGAGCAGTCGTTTGCCAGGCGGTGCTCGGTGATAGTCGATGCATTCATAGTATAAGAAGGATACACCATCACCGCACTGCCTTTGGACCTCGCGCGGAGACGCAGCCCCTTTAAAAGGATATGTTTCCCTGCCCTTTCCTAGATCGTCGACTGCCCGGCTTCCAGGCATCGAGCAGAAGGCCCTGGATTTGAAAGTGTCGTTTTGACACCACATCGGTCGCCCCTAAAGCGAGTTTAGGGTTGAGGGTCTACGGGCAATCTCTTCCGTTTGAAGTAGCCGTGGCACCCTGGCAGTTTCACGATTTCGATCCTCTTGTGTAAACTTCGGTACATATTCCATTATAAACCCTAAGCCGAAGCCCATACCCTGTAGGCTAAACTCCAAACCCTAGACCCTTTCCCAACAAATGCCTAGGAGCAATGCGTCTTCCATGGACTCAAGAACCGCAAGGGCCTCGCACAGAGTGGTGCCCTGGGATTTGGGTTTAATGTAGACCCGTGCCCATAATGATAAGGCCCTTAAAGAGAGGTAGTCTCCAAATAAAATAGTTCATTATGCACCTTAAAGACACTACTGCATTCAGTAGTTTATTAACTCATAATATTAAACACTTCATCCAGGGGTAATTTGTTAGGTTGCTTAACAAAATGCCCCCTTGCAGAGATTGCAGCAGGGAGCCTTTAGGTCTTCAAAGAAAGCGAGCTTATTCAACACCTACACTACGCGTTGAAGATTTAGGGTTTAGGGGTTGAAGGTTTAGGGGGTTGGAGGTTAAGCTTTAAGCTTTAGTCACTACGGAGGATGCGGTGGCCTCTTCGATCAAGAGATACGGCACTATTGATGACATGGGACATTTGTGCGGTGGTGAGGGTTAGGGTCAGTACCAGCACGAAGTGGTGAGATCAGTTGCAGTTGCCTGACCTACTACATCGGACAGACCTGCGGCGATGGAATTACAGAATGGGGTGCGCAGCAGTGCCTCAATACGAAACAGGTGCATCCGGTCCAGCCTCCGATACATGACTGCTCCTGGCACATGCACTGATGGCGCTGCTGTAGCTGACTGCATCAATAGAGATCGAAAAGCTCGAGGACATGTCGAACAGCAGGAGAGCACGCTGCCATGGAGCGGCTTTCTCGCAAATGCTCATGACAGTGCCATGGCAAATAATGTCTACCTGCGAGTCTCAACAATTATGAGACCTTAAATTTCTCATGACCTTGAGTTATTGAAACTTTGAAGGAACCCTAAAGAGTCCCTCAAAAGGAACCCAATTCTAATTCTAATCATTAAGACCCTTATATTATTTATACTACCCCGAGTTTTCCGAACCCTTCCACCTCTACGAGCTCCGCTCTCATACAACCCAGCAGCTGCAGCGCCCATCGCCACTGCCCCAGGGACCCACGGCCTCCAGAGGGTTTAGGGGAATGTAGTATAGGGGCCTCAATAGTTACCTATCCTATGTTGACGGTTCCTTTTTATAATGGGCCCCTATATTAGGGTTTAGGGTTGCGGCTTAGGATTTAGGTGATTTTAGGCTTGAAGGGTTTAGGTTTTAGGTGTATTTTGGATTTAGATGTTTGGGGTGTAGGGTTTCACGATTCTCGTGGCTATTGAAACCCAGCACCTGCAGCACTGTAGCTTACCGCATCTGTGCGCAAGCTAAGCTCCTCCATGCGTCCGAAGATGGAGAGAGTGAGCTGCCAGCTTGACGACAGCCCAGCACCTTACTTCCGCTCCACAGAAGGACATGACTATAATGCCTTCATTGAAAGAGAGCGTGAAAACCTTGTGACAGTTGGGGCTTAGAGAACTGAGCCACAGGAGCTCATGGCCGCATTGTAGGTGATAAGATCAGCAGCGAGGCGCTCCAATGACATCCCTGTCAAAGCCTGGAGGGGGGGGTCTCCTCTTCGGATATACAAGAATCCATAAACGGTTTGAGCCTTCCCAACCCTAAATCCTAAACCCATCTTAATCCCTATAAGCCCCATACACCCCAAGCCTTTAAGCAACCTAAACCAAAGACCCTGAGCCCTGAACCCTAAACCACTTTTGACCCAGAGCTTTTCGCAAGCCTTTCCTCAAGAGCTTGTCGCCACTGCCCCTGGCGCTCGAAGGTGCTGATGCTCGTAGCATAACTGATGACCTGATATTTGAAGGCTCCTTTTAAGGGTTCCTTTAAGGACCCTGATGGCTAGAATCCCAAGATAACAAGCAGTTTTCGGGCCTCAATATTGGGATGAAAATTTATAGCCCCCTTCTTCAAGGCCCGAATATTCAGGCCGGTTTTTTACGACTCCTTTTGGAAAGGCCCTTGTATTCGGATCTCTCTTAAAATAAGGTTTGGGTAAGTACGGGAGTGGGAATTAACAGGCCGCAGCCGGCAAGGGTTTGTAGGATTTAGGGTTCAGGGGTTTAGGTTTAGGTGTTTTGCTTTTGGGGTTTAGGGTTGCGGGTTATGAAGTTGGATGGAAAAGTTCTGCAAAGCTTACGGTACCAGGCTTTCTTTGGGGTTTAGGGTTTACCTTCACCCGAAAAAGCCTATCTCGTTCAGGCTGCTTGTTGGGATTCCTTAGATAGATAGATAGATAGATAGTTAGATACACAGCTGAATGGATATATATATATATAGATATGTATATATATATATATGTATATATATATATATGTATATATATGTATATATATGTATATATATGTATATATATGTATATGAGATCCCGGTTCGGCCGACACCCCCCCACCCCCCCCCTCCCCCCGCCCCAATCTGTGGTGTGGCGTGGCGTGGCGTGGTGCCCTCCCTGTGGTGTGGTGTGGTCCGGGGGTGGGTCTGCTTGTTGTGGTTCCCCCCCTGCCCCCTGTGGCATGGTGTGGGTTCGGGTTTTCTTGCGGTGGTTACCCCCTGCGTCTTTGGGTCTGCTTTGGGTGTTTGGGAAACTCATCCCTATGATGATAATGATGATGATGGGGGCGATGGTCACCATCTTCATCACTAACTCAAACATCTTAATGTTTCTCTGATTGGTCGTCGAGTGTCTTCTGCCCACATGCCCGGTAACGATTATCACTTTGTTGATCGTAGGGCCACTATCTTCGTGACAGTTGTCGCTTTGGGGGGGGGGGGCGCAATTGCTATAAGGTTGCAATGGGCCAGCTGTCACAGGGATCGAACCTGTCAGGGAATGCCGTCCTCGTGACAGTTGGCTTGTTTAAGACCCTCATGTCGGACTCGTTTTTCTTTGCGAAGTGTCCACAGTCACAAGGATCGGGCGTGTTTGGGACGCGATCCTCGTGACAGTTGACGGCTGTGGCGGCCTCACGTGTGAATCGTGCCGGAGAAATTTGTACTGTCACACGGATCGGGCGTCTTTGGGACGCGATCCTGGTGACAAATGACGGTTTTGGGGTCCTCATGTGCAAAAAAGTGTGCGCCGCAGTCACACAGATTCGGCTTGGGGAGTGGGTGAGTGCGGCGGGGGATACCATTGGAGGGNGGGGGGGGTCGGTGTACCCAGAACCGGTCATGTGTGTATATATATAGAGAGAGAGAGAGAGCGAGAGAGAGACCTCTATATATATATATATAGACAGAAAGAAAGACAGAACAGATCGACAGATAGATACAGATAGACAAACAGATAGCGAGATAGATAGATAGATAGATGGATAGATGGATGAATAGATAGATAGTTAGTTGAAAGGTAATTAGGTTTTGACCCAGAACCAAGACAGACCATAAAAACCTAAACCCTGAAAACAAGAAATAATTCCGAGTCAAGCGCCCATCAAAACACCCAGGCACTGTATCCTAAAGCACTTACATAGGGCTTAGGGTTTGGGGTTTTCCGGGCGTTCGGGCTTCTGGGGTCTGAGGTTTTTGAGTTCCGGGTTTTAGGCTTTCGGGTAGCCTACCAGCCAGAAGATCCCTACCCAAAAACCCTGAACCCTAAACCCTTGAACTCTAAAACCCAGAAGATCCCAACCCAAAAGTCGGGACAAGTGGCATCATTCGGACAAGCTTTTCGGCTCAGTAAACTCACCGCCGGCTGCCATTGTGCATTTCGCTCCTGAAAGCAAACAGTCCTAGGAGAGCCCCCCCCCCCCTCCATGATGAAGCCCTGTAGGGCCCTTGCTAAAGCTTATCAAGCCAAGAAGAAGCCTAAAAGCTATATACTCTTTAAAGCTCTATGTGTAACTTTACACCGCATACTGCATACTTTATGCATGCTCTACTTAACTCTACGATACTCTGCTCTACGATACTATACTTCACTATACTTTCGATACATACCTACATCCATACATACCTAGATACGTAGATACGTAGATTCATAGATCCATAGATCCATAGATCCATCCATCCATCCATCCATCCATCCCTCCCTCCGTCCGTCCGTCCGTCCATCCGTCCGTCCGTCCGTCCATGCACGCATGCATGCATACACCTATATATATATATGTATATGTATATATATGGATATATGTGCACACCCAACTCAAGCGAAGTTTTGCATGCAGGCTGTCTTGCGAGAGTCATCGAATATCTTGAACAAAAGGCACGGCATGCAAAGTTGAAACCCTTGTATACACAGGGGTTCAACGTGCAGGGCAAAAAATGAGTGTTCCGGGCAGGATTGAACTTGAAAGCAGGAGCACGTGGCTCATTAAGCAGATCGGACATAACAGAGTCTTGAGAAATCTGTATTCTGTATCCGCAATTTTTGCAAAATCTAGACAGCTGACCATGCTAGACGATTTGCACACTTCCGAATGAAAACAGGCCGTTGAATAGCCAAGCATCGCAAGCACGCAAGAGGGAGTTTGCAACCTTTGTGGCCAAGTTCTTTATGCCCTTTGATTAATTCAGCTCTAGGGGGATTACATAGCCCAAAGAGTGTCAAGTATACATTGAGCTACCAAGCAACAGCAACGGTTGGAATCATCCGCGAGGTGGGCATCCGATTGAAGATGGCGACAGCCTGACGCCACGTCTCCGACTTCGCGCAAGCAGCGATGCTGCTCGTGCAGCTGAAGGCGCCAAAGCTCCTTTCTTGCAGGGCATGCTTGCGACGAAGTTTGCAAGATACCCTAACCCTAAACCCTAAAGCCCAGGATGCAAAGTCTGCCTGTAACCTACTGGCTTAGGGTGTGCGATGCTACAAACCAGACGTGATCCATAGAAGAAGCTAGACCTTAACGCCTATACTATGACAATCAAACGGGATCCATGAAGGAAGGATCTGACTAGACTCAAGCCCCCCTAAACCCTAAACCCTAAACCCTAAAACCCGTGCACCCTATATTGCTTGGACCTACGGGGTGGGCCAAAGTCGCGAATCGAGACCTCCTTACTCTCAGGGTCGAGATGTTTTAGGCTTATTGCAAAGTAGCTTTAGGGTTTAGGGTTCAGGGTTTAGGGTTCAGGGTTTAGGGTTCAGGGATTAGGGTTTAGGGTTTAGGGTTCAGGGTTTAGGGTTCAGGGTTTAGGGTTCAGGGATTAGGGTTCAGGGTTTAGGGTTCAGGGTTTAGGGTTCAGGGTTTAGGGTTCAGGGATTAGGGTTTAGGGTTCAGGGTTTAGGGTTCAGGGTTTAGGAAAGTAGCTAACAGTAGATCCCTTAAACGAGCTCCTATATAGTGCCTAGGGTCCCTCATTGGGGGATCTACTCTTCGCTGCCCAATCAGCTGAACTCCACACACCAGGCTAGACTGCCAAGACGCGGCGCTCCATCCTCGAAGGATAACAAGTCCAAAGCAACCCGCCAGCTGCTACGCCGTTCGCACGCGCTGATGGTACCTGTGCTTCGGAGCGGGCAGAGATACGGCATTTTCAAGCTCTACTAACCCGCAATCCTCATCCCCCCCAGCCGTAAACCAGGTAAACTCGGAACCCCGGAATCCCGAAACACCTAAACCCTGAAGCCTCAATCACACAATCTGAACAAGGAAGCGGGACTATGCTCTAAAACCAACCTTACATGCTCAATCATAGTCCAACCCGATCATCGGCCGAAAGATCCTGAATACAAGTAACATTCTGCCTGGCCGAAAGAACTGCGAGTGTGGCAGCAAAAAAAGTTGCGACCCCACATACACAGCGGGTGTTTATATTCACTTCCTTCCATTATGGAGTCAAGTCGCGAAGGCATCATAGAGATGATGGTCCGCTGAAGCACATATTTAGCAACAAGTTTTGACAGTACAAAGCATAACTCGACGGCTTGCAGCTTGAAAAGAACAACAAGAATAACATTAAGTTTGTAACCCCAATCTAAGCCCAGACCCTGCAAGCCCTAAACCCTGAGCCCTAATTACTTATACGGCTCAGTAAAATCTCAGTCCAGGTCCGGTAGCCACTGAAGCTCACGGCATCCTTGCGAAGAAGATGACTTGAAAACTCTGCCAGAAGCTGCAGAGCACCCCGCCACTGACTGCGCCTGGTATGGTTTGCGGCTTAGGGCTGTCTATGGCTTGGTTTAGGGTTTGAGCTTTCATGTTGCATTGTTTACGGTTTGGGGCTGGTCTAGTTTACACCTCTGGCCCCTTTAGACGATCTAGGTCGCTTGTTCTGATTTCAGGACTCTTCCCCACCCAACCCTAAACCCTAGACTTGCTTACGGAAGGACAGTTGGATCCTGGCGGCTTCAAACCCAACATAGAAACACAGGAATTTGGTCTCATTCAGCTTCGGGCAAATTCTTGGGGAAGCGAGTTTTCGACTCAACATCCAAGTGTCGAAGTTTGGCTTCCTTCGTGAACACAGAGTTTTACGATTCAGGTGTCATGCCGTCATCGTCGCCGTTGCTGGATGACGTGGGCTTCCTACATCCCTAGGACGATGACTTCACAGGCTTGTATCACACAGATCCCCCCAACAATACAAAGAGCATCATAGAACCACCACACGCCCAAAAAATCGCAATCCAAATCCCTAAACCCTAAACCCCTAACCCTAAACCCAAGAAATCGGAAGCCCAAAGGGCACGAAGCCTGAGCGACAGGGCCGTCCTACGGCTAGACCCTCACCCTCATACCATAAAGCCATACACCCTAAACCCCTACACCAACCCCCAATCCCCGAACCTCCCTAAAGCCTGCCTTGTAAACACATCGAACCTCAAACACCTGACTTTCATGGGCCACGATGCCTCTTGCAGTCGAGAATTCCACTGTTGGACAGCTCTGGCAGCCCACGGGGCTGGGCAAAGTATATGGCTGCCGTAGTGATGGCACCATCTGCCGGCCCCTGTTTGGCTTGTTGTTTTTGGTTCGGGTTGGGGGAGGTTTAGGGTTTAACGCTTTGGGTTTTGGGGCGGGTGGCAGAGGGCTTTCTTACTTTCGCTAAAGTCTACATCGACACATATTGCTCAGGCGTCAGGGATGCTGCTACGGAAATTTCAATGGCAATACCATACACTATATAGTAACGCAATGAATGTGCTATCACGAAGGTGCAGGCCACAGAAAATGACTGCCTTGACCTACACAAGTTTGAAAACCAGGCGTCAACTCCAACACCGCGCCCAGAATGCAAAACCCCACACCCTAAACCCAACTCCTCAACACTCAATGTCTTACCTTAAGCTTTATAAACCCTATATAGACCCTAAACCGTAAACCCCATAACCCTGAACCCTAAACCCAAAGCCCTAGACCCTAAACCCTAATTCCTATACCCTGACCCTATGACCCTGATCCCTAAACCCTGCGAGCCTTAAGCTTCGTGGGAAGCACAGGCGCGGCTGAAAATCTCTGCAGGCATAGCTACAGTCATCCGGCCCTGTTGGCTAGGCACTCTGCTGTCCTAATCCTTGATCGGAAATCCCCAAAGCCCCATTTATAAACCCTGAGCCCTTAAGTCATGGAACCGACGAGTGTTTTCCGTACCGGAGTGCTCCGAGACAGACATCCCGAAAGCCTCCTGTTGCTGAGGGTTTCGTTGTACGGGCCGGGTCCAGGATGTAATATAGGGGACTTAATAATTAGAATCGGGTTTGGGGGCACATTATACTAGAATGATAATAAGGGACCCCACAACAGTATAGGTAATTATTAAGGCCTCTATATTAGGCTTCAGGCTTCATGGGTACCATTTTGGATAGAGCAGCCTTCAATCAGGTCGGACCGTCTCTGCCCACCAAGAGCCCGGTTTCCGTTCTAGTCTCAAGCCTAAACTGCAATGTGACCGCAACCTACTCCCAAGCATCAACCCAGCCATAACCCACTGTCCAAAAGTCCTTGTTGATACCAGAGAAGGCTTTTTGCTTAAACTGCCGGGGTGCGGACTGTGGCATTCGGAAGTTTAGGGTCCCAACCTCAATGCTTTGTCCTCAAAGCAGACGAGTCATCCCGGCAGCGCTGAGGATTTCGACTTTTAACACTGAAGATCCTCGATCCCTCCCCCTGCAACCCTGACGAATAAATCCTGAACCTGACCTGAATATTGCCAAAATCATTGCAATCTGCCTCACCAAAATGCAAGGGATAAGCTATTGTTATCAGCATGCCGGAGCTCCAAATCCTAAACCCGAAGCCCCTAGTATAGGCCCCGGTTCATCTCTTTCGAAGTTTCAGGTCCGAGCATGTCTGCCACCGGCAAGAAGCGACATGCCAGGACGCCTGGCGTTCTTTCACAAGTTTGATTTGGGAGAGGGGCAGTCTTCAAACTGATAGGACCCCCACTTTTACGGGGTACTTACAGTGTTAAACCCAAAACCCTAAACCCTAAACCTTACGGTCTTGTTTCTGGCCTCAGTTTTCTGAAGTCACTTTAAATGGGGATCCTTAGTTCAAAGTTCCGTGCTGAGGGAAACCCCGGTTTAATGGGGGGCTAGCCTGTGGGATTTAGGGTTTAGGGGCTGCAGCCCTCGAACAGTGTTGGTAATTCTTTAAGCAACATAAAAGTATACATTTAGAATGAGGAGCCACAGAAGAGTATTCTTAACTGTTTAGGCCCTATGATTGACCCCGGGCTTAAGACCTATCACGTCTGAGAGATGGGCAAACGTTGATACCAGGATGATATCAAACCTTGGGCACGGCAGGTTTGCGCAAGTGGTTGGTCCAGGCTTAAGCCAGCATGGAAAACTGACCTTACAGCTACATCCGAAACTGCTTGAAGTCTTCTTCGCACGCCCCAGTGGCACACTGGCAGTAACAAAAACTAAACGTTTATCGGTGATGAGCTAGGTTCCCCGGTAGCCCCTTAAAATGGGGGGGGGGGCGGGGGGTGTATCCTTTTTCCGACTTTTCGGTTTTAATTCGGGTAATGAAACAAGGGCTCATTGGGAGACCTAGTTAACGTAAGGGAGATTGACAGTAGCTCCCCTCTCTGGAGGTTGACAGTGCGACAAGGCCCAGAGACTCTACCGTTTGAAGCAATGGACACCGGAGATTTATGTTGCCGGACCAAGCGGGCGGGGGTGGTAGCAGGGTCCCCTTTGGGTTCGGGGTTTCGGACTGCCAGAACCAAACCCTCAATCCTAAACCCTGAACCAGAATGTCATTAACCTTTACTGGCCTGTACCTTCAGTCCGTGCCAACACGTGGCAGCTTCACGATTTGCGTGCCCAGGGGTGTTTTCATAGTCGCCTCCCTGGTGGCCGTCACAACTTGGGATTGCATCTGTTCCAAGACAAACAACTGATCGTATCATCTACTACAGCTGGCGTACCCTGCAAGGAGGCGGCAGGGGGGCTACCCGACATGCAGATACACTATCTCCACAAGGGAGCTCGACACACCTCTCGGCCTTAATAACTTAACTAGAACAGGGTTTTGGGGTAGATTACACTATAAATATTAATGAGGAACACCCAAAATAGTATTGGTAATGATTTAGGCCCCTATATACGTCCGTCAGAGTCGGCAGCATCTGTGGCCCATGGCAGTACTACCGCAAGCATCGCCGTATCGCCATGCGGCATGGTCATCCTTCGTACTACCATGAACAACAACAACAGAATACCGTCATCATCATCATCATCATCATTATCAACATGATGGCCATGATCATGATCAGCAGCATGACCATCATCATCACCACCACAATCATCATCATGGTCATGATCGATGATGCCACCGCACCATCACACTCCTCGTCAACATCGTCATTATGATAATGTTTTGCTCTGTTAACTCTGCGCCATCATCACCATTGTTACTGCACACCATCGGCATTGCAATCATCGTCACAATGTCAACCGGCATTGCCATCACCATCGTCATCATCACGGTCATCATCATGAATGCCATGATGCATTGTTTCATAAGCACCAGCATCACCACTCTCGCCACCACCACCAACGACCCGCTTCACTGCAGCCCCTAGAGCATGAGGTTTGAGCGGTTAGGGATTTTGCGGGGCACAAGGCATTGAAGATGTCCAGTTTTCTAAGGCTTAGGGCTTTACAGAGGGTTTTTCGGACTTGGGGCTTGAAGACTTTCAGGAATGACGATTTGGAGTGCGGTTTAGGGTGTGCGGTGTAGGGATTTAAGGGTTTACTGCAGGGTGTAGGGCTGAAAGATTTAGTGCATAATATAGGGGCCTTAGTAATTAGAATAGGGTTTTGGGGCCCATCAATCTATACTAACAATAAGGAACTTCCCAAAACAGTATTATAAGTAACTAAGGCCCCTATAGCATGGCTCGCTCCAGGGTTTAGAGCCCAAGCGCCCGAGCTATCCTAACCTCCAAGGCGACTGTTTGGGCTTCCCAGACCTTCCCAAGGGTTCCTTAAAGGGTTCCTAAAATTGAGTTTAGGGTTTAGGGGGTTTAGGGTTTAGGGGTTTAGGGTTTAGGGGTTTAGGGTTTAGGGTTTCAGGCTTTAGGGGGTTTAGGGTTTAGGAGGGCTCGGGCCGGCTCGGGGTTCCAAGATCCCTTAGTTAAGGAAAAATTTCCTTAGGGTTCTTTAAAGGTTTCCTTGAAGGGATCTATAAGGTTCTATTATAAGGGAACTAAGGAGTATACCGTAAATCATGGCAGGAACCCCTATATGGTTTCATGTACATTCCCTAATGAACGGGATTTCGGAAGGTCTGGGTTCTACACTCTGAACTGGAACTCTACGTGATTGGATTTCTACCTTAACAAACCAGAAAGAAGCAACCTGGGTCTTAAGCAACCAACCTCTACGAAACCCGTACTACTTGAGCAGCGGGACCTGCAAGCAAGCCGTCTGCTTCTTCGTCTCCTGCTGTGTGGGGCTACCTATAGTGTCCATTGTAGTTCCTTTATATGGTTTAGCCGACCAGATATGTAGGATCCTAATTGCTAACACAGAAAAGAACTACGAGGGCCACTGTAGTACTGTGGGCTAAGATCGAAAAGCTAAGGAAGAAGATCATGCGCAAGCAGTCGGAATGCTGTGGGGTTCAGAGGGTTTAAAAAGGGCTTAGTGGTTTATGCCACAAGGCTAAAACGTTTAGGGATGTTTCCAAAGTACTTTGCTGTGGCCATGTCAACGGAAAACTCCAACTTTTGATCTGTCCTACTCTTGATGCAACTACGACATCTGCAGCTGCAGATATCCCATCAACGTTTAATCCCTTGCCAAAAACCGCAGACTTGGAGCCTAGGGGATTGTTAGGCAATTTTTGGCAACGACGATCTGATAAAACGGAGTAAAGCTCAGAGCTTATAGGGTTTAGGGTGGATTCGGGTTTGGATGCCTGTTGGGCATCATTTGGAAGCGTGGGTTCCTTCAGACAGCTGAAGAAGCCGTCATCCGAGAGAAGGCAGATCTTCAAGCCGTAGACACGGCATAGTCGTACCACGACTCACCTCTTGGTACAAGGTAGTTGATCTCAAGCTACTCAAAGACACACTGAGACAACGGGTCGTAGTGACAGTTGTTGCACACGACTGTCGGGTGCAAGCCTGAGCCGATGTGTACCGCAGTGCCAGCGACGTGGCAATAGAAGATGATCAAGATGTGGTTCAACCCGTCGGCGGCATGCCTGAACATGATGCCAGCGAACAAAATTACAACATGCGCATCAACACCGTTGCTGCCGAACAACAGCCTTCCCGAAGTGCACCTTCCAAGCTCCACTGTACAGAAGAAGGCAGCCGGTGTGATGGCAGGCTTCAGCATGCACTTCAAGACGTTCAACATTGACTTGCCCCATCAGCGGTCCAAGCGTACTTGCGCGTCGCATCGCTGGACTTCGTGTCCTGGGCTAGAACACATCCACATGAGTAATAGGTCACTTCGAACAAACCCAGAGACCTAAATCGTAAACCATACATTCCCGAACCCTAAACTCTGAACAACCCTGCAACATAAACCCTCGACCCGAAACCATAAACCAAAACCCTCAACTGCCGAACCCTAATCCTAAACCCAAAACTTCTAGGATTCTAGGGCCCAGGGTTTAGAGTGACACTCACCCCACACCCAATACCAAACACCAAAAATCTAAAATTTTCTGGGCCCCGGTTTATGGAGCCACCCCCCCCCCCCCCCCCACCCCCACTCGGGCAAAGAACCAGAATCTGCACCCTGGTCCTGCAACCCCGCAGCCTCACACCTAATCCCAAAATGGTAGCTGTTAAAAGACATACTTTCAACTACCACAACCTACTTTGTTCAGGTTCTTATTACGAACACTGATATGAAGTTTATAATGAGGACCTTACAAACAAGGTTTTGGCGGGTTAGGGTAGATAAAGAAATTGCTAAGAGCAAGGAGGTTGACGGAGTAGGTGCTTGCTTGTATATTCAAGGGGCCTTGCACGCTCCACTTAGGGTTTCGGGTTTAGGGTTTGGGCATGAGAGCAATGCTTCTGAAGAGTGATGGTAGCATTTCCAGCCTCATCCAGGACGAAGATTGCCTGCAAAAAGCAGGGATCGTAACATAAGGAACATTGACACATTCAGGCCGCTATATTACCTGCAGCCCAAAGGACCTACTTTGCACAGGATGCTTCTTGGTGCCTTTAGATGAAAATGCACCTGATAAGAACGTACGTATATCTCCCACGTAGCAGGTAGGGTTTGGGGGTTCGTACCGCTAAACCGTGATTCTGGGAACCTCTGCACATCGCCTGATCGAGCCGTCTTAGGGTTTTATTAGGCTTTCTATATGTACAAGGGTTAAAGAACGGTCTCAATTTTGGGTTTTTGTTGGGGCTTTTGGGTTCAGGGTTTTTGTTTCTCTGCATCACCTAATTGCGACGCCACGCCCAAAGCCTCATGCACAAGCCGATACCCAGAATCCCCGCACCCTGGGAACACGCCAGCCAAAAAAACCGTAAACCCTAAACTAAAAAAAACTGTGAAAATGCTCGACCTCAGGTGCGCCCCTCAGCTATATCTACTTCGTTTGTGTCCTTGGTTGCGGTCGTCGTCGTTGATCGTCGCGTCGCCGCATCGCGTGCTCGTGATGCTCGCGGACTGGGTTGTGGCAGAGCCGGACTGTGTTTAAAGCTTGACGCAAAAACGTGGCAAGTGTCTTTGACAGCTCCGCGGCTGTAGTCATCACATGTTGCCCTAAGGGTCCAAAGGACCCAATGATCGGGTACTCGGGCTTATGATCGTAATTTTGTAGGTTACTGTTTGGAGAGTATATGATTATTAGGTACTTGGACCCCTATAGGGTTGGATGGCAGGAATGCAGTTTGGCATTTCAATCTCGGGCTTTTGGCTCAAGGCCCCGAGGCCTCAAGTCCCGACGAAGTCGAGGGTTTAAAGCGTAACCTTCAGCTCTAAAGCCGAAGACCCGACACCTCCGAGCTTCAGTGAGGATTCTACTGTCTTGGGATTTCGACGTTACGGTTTATCGGGTTTAAAGGGTGAAAATGGAAGAGCTGGCGCTTTCCTGTTTTGGGGTTTCACGGTTTAGGGTTCTGCTATTTTGGGGTTAGTGTGCTCATGGTGTAGGGGCGTAAGATTCAGGAGGTCTCATGTATGCACACTCAATTGCACACAATCTGTACATGTCGTATACATAGAAACACATACACACATATGATCACCCCTTCACCCTAAACCATATACCCATGCAACACACTGCATGACAGACGAAGACAGGTCCAGGGTTCATGGGCTTTAGGGGTTTAGGTTGGGTACGGCCCCCATACAGTAACAGTCTATAATAGGGCTACTATTAGGATCCTAGTATATCTATATTATGAATATTATTCAACTATTACTGAGTAGGGGCAGTATCCATGGTTTAGGGTTTAAGAACAGGATAACTTGAAGTTGCATCTGTGCTTTGAGGGCCCTTTTCCTCGCATGGCTTTGCGTTTAACTTTTACGTTTAGGGTTCCGGAAAGAAGGCAACATAGAAGCTTCGAGGTCTAAAGCCCTCTTGCACTGAGAGCAGCTCGTGCACATAAACTACGAAGTCCTCTGCTTAGTATAGGGGCCTCAATAATTAGATTAGGGTTTTGGGGCCCATTAATAAGGAACCGCCAAAATAGTATATGTAATTGTTAAGGCCCTCTATAAGGGTGTAAGGTATATTCCTTAATTGCGGGTGTTGGGATCTCTAGGTTAAAAGTTGAAAGCCTTGAGACCACCAGCAGCAATCTTGCTGCCATCTTTGCTGTAGTCGACCTCACGAATCGTGCGGAGGAGATCTTCCGATTGGGTTCCTTTCAGGAGTTTGAGTACGGGTCTTATTGCAGGGTTTATTTAGGGTTGAGGGTTGGGTTACTTTGAGGAGGTTGCTTTGGTTTACTTAGCAAAAAACCACCACCGTCACCACCAGCAGCAGCAGAAGCGCCGCAGCTGCCGTCGCACCAGCGCATACCAAACACCGGCGGACCAGCAGTAGCAGCACCATTACCAGCACGACCACTAGTTACCCAAAACACCTGCAACAGCAACAGCAACAGCAAACATCAGCACTGCAACCGTAACAACAGAAGGGGGACCACAACCACACCAACAGCAGGGCGGACAACAAACACAACACACAACTGCAACACGAATGNCAGCAACAGCAACAGCAAACATCAGCACTGCAACCGTAACAACAGAAGGGGGACCACAACCACACCAACAGCAGGGCGGACAACAAACACAACACACAACTGCAACACGAATGCCAACGACAACAACAGCACAAACAAACCCACGACACACACTTTCAACCACGACGACAGTGACTACGACGGTACAGAGCAACACAAACAAACAACAGACAAGACAAACACGGCAGCGACACGGGTGGTTACGATGATCAAATCCAATCCGGACACTGGGGTGATGGCACACAGAAGCTGCTCTGCTTCGTCACCCACGTGCACGTCCTCGCAGCAAGATGGAATGAGTAGGGTTAGAGCTCAGTACATACACGTGCTTCGCTTTAGGGTTTGGGGTGTAGGGTTTTTATGAATTGTATGAATACGACGGAACTCAGGATTGTAAGATTCTGGGTTCGTGTTTTTTGGGGCCTTAAACCTCTGTGAACCGGCCTCCCAACTTTTCGAGCTCCCGAAATCTTGGCTCTACAAGGTTTACGTTTTGTGGGGATCTACGGTACAGTATGTGGTTTAAGGTTAAGGTGTAGGGTTTGTGGGATCTACAGTATCTGGCTTAGGTTTCAGATTCGGGATATAGGAGATGCTTAGGATTTGGCTCAGGGCTTTTGTTTGGTTTCGGAACTTGCGGCGTGTCATGAACCAGCGCGTCCCTATATATGTCCTGCTCCCAACATCCCCACCGTCCGGTCCTGCAGACACTTGCCGCTCGTAACATGCCACTGCCGGATTTTCCCATCCTAGCAGAAGGACCGCTATCTTATCTAAACCTTACATATATAGATTGGGGTCTAATATTATTTCCGAACATTCGGAACACCTATTTCTCGAGGGTCTTCATAGTCACTGAAGGTCTGCCCTAAACCCCGAACCGATGAAAACACCCATACTCAGTACATGGGTAGCTCTCTAAATTAGGGTCCCTTTTAGGGTCCTTTTCATAAGGGTGCCGTACTATACGGGGGCCTAGAAGAGGATGCTAATTCAGCGGACTACCCACATGCAGGTGTAGAGGCACGGCTATACTGAAATCATAAGAATTCGAAGGAACCTTAAATTCAACGCAAAACCCTGAGTCCTTATACTCCTATACATCTCACCCAGGCACTCAACTTGCAGACCGTCTCAGACTCCGGCTTTGTCTAGCAAAGTTCTGTTTGCGTGTTCCCGGAAAAATTGGTGTATCTGTTCGTGGTCCAACTCAAGCGATCTACCATTGAGACTGTATGCTCAAATCTCCTGCCTTCGGGAATGCCCGCGGCTCGGTCATGCATTATTTGTTTCTGGATCTGGAGAGCCGGGCTTAGAGGATTCATGGAAGGCGGTGAAATGCATGATGATGATAGCGATAATGAGTCTCGATCAACATGGGCATCTTGAGGAAATACGCCAGCATCCTGCGCGCATGAGCAAAATGCATGTGTTGGTTATGATATGATGGACATGATGCCTTGGCTGAGGATGGAGATTAATCATCTAGCTGATCGTGATGTCACTGTTGGCGATGCTGATAGAGGTTTTTGATACTAAGCGCGGCAGTGATGAGCGGAATGTCGCGGTGGCGAAGGTGCTGCTGTCGACGCTGGGGGCGGCACTGCTGCTGCTACTGCTGCTGCTAGAACTGGAGTTGGTGCATGTAGCGGTCAAAACGCAAGCGCAGCGAGGACGGACATGATCATATCGACGATCAGTGATGCTTCTGCTTATGAGGATGATTTACTGGGTGCAATCAGGCAACACTATCTACGACGAACAACCACCACTGCTGCAGCACTCCCCGGCGTGCTAAACAAATGAAGACTCCGACGAAAAGTAAGACCAACGCCCCGAACACCTGTTCCTGATGGAGCCCTGCAGCCTAGGCCCAAAACCCTCTCAGGCCCTAAACCTAAGTAAAAACTCACGTCCGGCAGCTTTCTTCTTGCCACACCATGGCTTACTACAACGAAGAGGTTGACAAACTTGCGAAGGATAGGATGAAACACTACAGCTTTTGCGCTTAAAGCACACGGCAATCCCCAATGACATGTCTAAGGCTTAGATCTGCAGACTCATCTTGTTGTCGATTGCTAGGCGCCTTAACCTCCTTCCCCGAAGGGTCTAAAGTACCTATATTATATTATATAGTAGAATGTAGGGTTCCGGTATTGGGAATTACTATTCTGATTTGGGGAAGTATTCCCTAACAGTACCTAGGGCCCTTTGGGTTCAGATTGCTTTTGACGAAGGTATGTCTGCCGGATCGCCAAAGACATGTTGCACTTGCTCACCGCTCACTCGCGCCCGAACTAGGCGTAGCTGGTGTCTGGGAGAATGCCGGAGTGCTTGCGGCCAGCGCACATCTTTCACTGACCAAGCATGGCTTCAGATTGTGCCTTTTTGTCTTGGCCTATCTCTGGCAAGCACTGCGGCATCGATATCCAGCTTAATTATTGGGCAGTGTATTCTTGGGTGCCGAGGCCCGCTTCTGATATCCAAGATATACATTGGGCCAAACATCCGAACAAGACGCTTCTGCAAGAACTTGCTGGAATTTTGGTGTGACAGTAGACCCTTTCGGATGCAGAGTCACGTGGCGGGAGTTGCTGTACGACGTTGTTGTTGAGTTGAGCGTTGCATAGGCCTTTTTGGAACCGAAGATAAGATTAAGCCTCCTGACACGACGATTCAGAGATCATTCGGTGAGCGTGTTGTCAGCCGCCGGTGTTTCAGTAGCGGGACTTTGAAACATGTCTTATCTAAGATGTTTGACCGGCGGTAACGCTGCGAGCATTTGTGCACGTAGGCAGTTTCGCTTCCCTCAGGTTGTTTGGGGTTTCTTAAGTAGCCATTGGCATAAGGAACCCCCAAAATGTATAGGTAATTATTTAGGCCCCCATAGTAATCAACTGAAGACCCCGAAACCAGGACACACCGGGTGCCGGGCGGTGCCGGCACCGACGAGGACTCCGCGCGTTCGCAGGGAAGACGCAGCCGTTTCGGGCCGCCAGCAAACCTCAAGAAATACTGTCAGGGCCGCCCCAACAGATAGGCGGGTCACTTGTGACTTCTATCGGGTGTCACTTGTGACTTCTCGAGAGGCGAGTCGCTTGTGACTTCTGTCGGGTGTCACCTGTGACTTCTCTGGCCGGCGAATTTGCAACA